>WAAB01020192.1:0-214860 GCA_013389865.1 Piaya cayana
ACAAAGTCAAAACTTAGAGACAGAAAAAATCTTCTAACACCATCCAAACAGAGCTGAGAGACCAGAGTTAGGGCAGGGCCCAGGGGTCTCTTAACCAAAATTTGTTTCTGCTCCTGGATGAATCCTCAACACCTACTTAAAAAGAAGCAGGGCGGGAAAACGTGTGCAAAAACTGAACTGCTGGTTCCAGGACTGTGACCATTTGTTCTGCTGCATGGACTATAGCACTGAGCACATAAATCGGGCAATTGACAGCTAATTGGCTTGTCAGCTCAAAATGTTCCTTTCCACAGTAAGTAGTGGGGGTGGGAAAAAAAGCCACCTGGGAGTCAGTATAAATTTTTCTATATGCAAAGCTTTAGGATAAATCATATTTTCTTGGCAGGTAATACAGAACTGTCCATGGAGCCATTCAGCACAGCTCCATTACTGCGTGGCTATTCTCTTATATACTGTTCACATATGAATGGAGTTATGAAAACATGCTGTGATTTATCAGCAGCTTTCAATTTGTATCTCGGATTTAGCTAGGATGGGATTTGGCTCTTTAGGGGATTTTTCACTGGCATTTGCAAAGCACCAGACTATAAAAAGTTGTGAGGGACCCAGAAACTCCAGAACAATTGTTACTGTAGATCCCTAACAGAACCAGAGCTCTCTGAATGAGGACATTAAGAAATGTTCCCCTGCAAATGCTCTTTCAAATTCTCTTGCAAAAGGTCTGGTTCTTCTGCAGCATTACTTAGCTATTGTAGCTTTATAGCATGACTGTAAGGAACAACTCAGGGGACGCTTTGAGTGAATACTTTCTAAATCAGGAAAAATGCCTATTACTCTGGTTAAATGTACCTGGAAGAGGTAAAGTGACCTCCTTGACTTGGTTTGCCATCTGTTGTCCAGCCTTTGCTACAGGACACAGAGGTCCATTGGCATAGCCAGGAGAAACGTCTTGGTTTGCAGGTGCTGAGCAACCCTGACACGTTGCTTCTCCTCCTTCTCCCTCAGCCTGGCCATTTGGAACTGGAGGACAACACTGATCTCCTTGGAAAAGCCCTTTAGGATTGGTGGCTCACATTAATTTCAAATCAGTAAACCAAAAAGACGATGGCTTATGAATGAGGAGGAATGAGGGTAAACTGACCCCAGGGAATAGCAGTTCACAAAGAGGAATGACAGATTTTATCACACCTTTTTGCAGAGCCCTGTGGGACCTCTTGCATCTATAT
Source organism: Piaya cayana (assembly GCA_013389865.1). Classification (NCBI taxonomy): domain Eukaryota; kingdom Metazoa; phylum Chordata; class Aves; order Cuculiformes; family Coccyzidae; genus Piaya; species Piaya cayana. The sequence continues at coordinate 1,227 of WAAB01020192.1, forward strand.
CTTCCAAGATAGCTTTTCTCAGGCTTCTCATTGCCAGCAATCCTTTGGGCCCACAAACTGCAGTGGGCATGCTGTCATATCTACCTGCCCGGCTAATCATGCTTGTTTCTTTGTTCTCATCTCCTCTTATTGATTTGTCTTGTTCAACCAGGTTTCACCTCTCTACCCAACCAGTAAATTCTTCATGCTGGGGCCATCCAGGTAAATGGGTGCACATGCAGAGAGCTGATAACATAATAAATGCAGTATCAGCACAGAGAGAAAAAGGAAAGGACTTTGAGAGGGACCATGGAGTGTCAACTCGACAGAAACAGCCAATAAGGTGATCGTATAATTTTAGTTCTCTTTGCTGACTATATGGCATGAAGATTCCTCCTAATTCATGTCATCAGAGCTGAAAATTTAAATAAAACTTACATCACTTAATACTCCCTTGAACATGGGTGACATTTCTTTGCCTTCCCTTTTGCTTTCAATAAAGCCAGTTTTGCTGTTAGATTTGTTCGTTAATCCCATAAATGAAATTAAACTAAGGCTATTACACATAAAGGGTTTGCATGGATCAGATCTAATAATGTCATATTGTGTTATTTTATACAAAATGATTAGCTAGTAATTGGCTTTATAGAGGAAAAAATAAACAAAAGCCTCCATGAAATGGATATTTCGCATTCCATGCATGGCTGAAGTTATGGTAACTGTACAAAGAGCATCAGCAACTTCATGCTGGACACAGACTTGTTCCCACTTGAATCGGTAGAGATATCCCAGTGTCGGGTACAAGCTCAGATGCAGCATGTCATGGATTAGGTAATAAGCAGTTGATGTAATTCACTGTTGTTTTACTGATGCTGGCACTGCTGAGCTGAAAGTAGCATATTTCAGTAACGAGCACATCTCCCTAGAAGGGAGTTCTGAGTGATGCAGGAACATTCCACATTTTGGTTTTTTGTTCACATGTGTGCCAACTGTCTCTCCAGACCTGTTTTCCTTTGCCACAACAGCAGCTGTGATAAATAGCTGTAAAACCTTGACACCCACAAATTTGGTTCATCACACTGTAAGAGCCCTGATCATCTCCCCACACCTCTGTGGTCTGCAATGGCTCAGGTCCCTCCTGGCCTTGGTGTCCATCAATCCTCACCACCTTGCAGCTTCAAATCAATCACAAATCCACTGAGCATGAGTTTAGATACTGTGTAATGCCAGAAAGACAGCTTTGGGGCAGGTAAGGGTTTTTAAACATTCTTATACGTATAAAATCTTTTACATACTGCATTAAAACATTAAGCATCATTTTTTGGGCTTGGTGTTTGTTTAGGAATTCTGCTCCATTCCATTAATATCAAGGGAAATACGTTAATTTGCCCCAGAAGAGGATTTGTCTCTTGTTTTGATCAGTGGCATGACCAGGATATTTGTGTATTTTCTGTTCTAATGTCAGAGCGACTTGATGACATGCACAGGCTATTATTCAATAATGATGCCTAAATGGAGCTATCAGAAGGGTTATTATCAAGGTTATTAAAAAGCAATTCTTTCTGCCTTCAGTTTAACTATGAATTGCAGAGCTCACCATCATCTAGGTGAGGACGTGCGTATTAATCAAGAGGCTTCCTATGGTCTACCTAGATATCCTGAGCCTGGATAATGATTGATTTACTTTACTCTTAGATGAGCACGCAACCAACTGGGGGTGTTGAACATCTGACCAGCAGAGTTAATTCATAATGCTTGGCAACCATTTTGCAATTTTCTCACATCTGTTCTTTCTGGCTGAGGCATTAGATTTCTTTTAAGAGCCCAGAAAATGGCTTATTGAGAAATGTTTGTAGTGTTGTATTCCCTGCTATCAAATGATAACAGTCCTCCTAAACCCCCATTCACTTCAACGCTTTTCCATGAGGAATAAGCCCTCTATATAATAATACACCAGATGCTGAAGTATGGAAAATGCCAATAATTTTTTAGTGATCATTTGAAGGGAGCTGCACATAATTGCATCCCTGTGCAAATCAAACTTGATCAGGTAAGTCACTAATGAGCCTGTAAGCACCATTTGGGCTGAGTCACTAACTTTAGGGAAATGTATTTAATTTCTCTTCTTGCCCTGTTTAGGTAAAGGGCAGCACAATTTTGCTCTCACATACCTCTAGCAAACCCCAAATGCAATATGACTTGCATCTGTTGCTGCAATTTCTTTGAATGCAAGCACGGCGATTCTGCTGGCTTGTTCTGCCGACTCTGCACTATCAGGGCATACATTTCAGGTCTGGCAAAACTCTCACTGTGCTGTCAGGTTAACCCATACACCCAGTATTAAATGGTTTCCCATTTGCTGTTCTCGTCATTTTCACAGGCTTCAGCTTTGCTGTGCACTTTTAATGCTTTCAATACTGCTTTTTGCAAGTGAAGAGACCAGAGATGCCAAGATAAAGACACATCCAGTCCTGCCCCTTTCCCTGGCAGCCTGAGGATGACATTATGAAAATTAAAAATGGTCACAAAATGCAGACGGGCTCCTCTCTGATCTATCCCTCAGTTATGTTGTCAAGACAGATCATCCTGTCTCGGGAAGTCATCAAAGGTGAAGTGAGCAGAACAAATGTGAGGAAGGATTTAATAAACTATCTCCTGAGAAGTATTGCTTGCACAATCAATAAAAAGCTTTGGAGGGGGCCCCAGGGCTTTTGGACAGCAATTTGAGTACAAGGAGCTGAGCTTCAGCAAAATGGGAGGTACAGGCACTTCATACAGAGCACTTGGGTCTTACCTACTTAGGCTTAAGCTGTGTGTGCTAGTTGGAGGTGTGCTGATGAACAGCCCCTATGATTTTTTTAAAACATTGTTGTGAAGATTTACAATTATCATACTGATTTAGAAAAGCTGCTGAAAGTGTTTAAGAGGAAGAGAGGAGGCATCATTTACATGCAGAAAGATGCATCTATCAAAAGTCTATTCTGAATTTCATACTATTCATGGAGTCAGTATCTTGGTTCAGAGTAAATCAAGTAGAACCATCCAAAACTACTTCACTGGAAGCACATATAAAGCCTAACAGAGAATCATCTCCAAAAACTGACAACTTTTTACAGAATAATTGAGTGACTGGAAACACATATTTAGTTGCTGCTTCTGCTTATAAATCAAAACCTTCTAGAAAGCTATACCTCTTATGTTTTGGAATAAACTGAGGAGAAAAACAGCTTGTTCTGAGGAAGATTAGGTATTTTATACTAAATATTTCTTTGTACGGGTGGTCTCCCTGTTAGAAAAGATCTTACTTCACACAGTAGTCTTACTATTGGAGTCTTACTTGTCATGATGCTGCTCCATACACCAAGATCAACACAGAGGTAATCACTTCTGGAAAAGCATCTTTACTATAAGTCAGACAGTGATTCAAGCTTCTACTTTGGAACAGCCAATTCATCCTCTGGGGATGTATAAAACAATACAGTTTTGCATTCCTCTCTTTTCAGAGATGGTTACCAAACACAGATATCCCATCCTGCTTTGAGAATAAAGCCAATGAATAAAAAAGGAACAATTCCTGGAGCCCTGCTTTATGATAAAACCTGTTTTTAGAGGATTTAGCAATGCCAACAGATGAAGAGTACCTGGTCCACAAATCTCTCCAGGGTACAGCCTTGTGGGAGCCACAAAGGTGTAGCACTGCTATGACAAACATCAGGGAACAGAGCTGCTGAAGGCCTGGCTGTGCGGGGAGCTGAGGTGTCCACAAGGCCTGATAATTTATGCCTTGTTATGTCTTAGTGTTGTAATTCACCAAAATAAAGAATTCCTGTAACAGAGATTAATGGTTGTCAGGCTGCAAAGTAATTTTTCAATATGAAATGGAGCAAAACTTACATTTTTAGCACAATTTCCCAGTTCAGTGATGCACCTGGTGATAATTATGATTTACATTAACCATAACATCATCCTTCTTATATCAACTTGCCTTAGTGAAGAATGAAATAGGCCCTTGTTAAATGTTTCATGAAATAATTCAAATTACATATGCTAAAAATTCCCAGCTCCCTCTAGCCAGGTTAAAAATCAACAAGAATAAAAATTATTTTCTGTTGCAGTGGCTCTGATTCTGCATTAAGAATTATGTGACTGGAGCCCTCAGTGCTCTCATGGTTAAGTTAATTATAAAAACAGCTGACAAAAAAATTAAGTCCAAAACAATCATGCAAATGCAAAACCCATTCTCAGCCAATTTTCCACGCACTGAGACTGTGTTCAAGATAACTTTCTCCTATAAGAATTTATCTTTAGCAAAAACCTAAAGAAACAAAAAAATCCTACTGTCCCTGAAGTCAGCAAAATTCAGCCCTTCAAGACCACCTAATTAATTAACTTCCAGGCAGCAGTGCAGTAGCAAGGCAAACTCTCTAATTTGGTGCTTTGCTGATCTAGGAAGTGAGGGTGTCTCTTGTTCTCTAACGCATGATGAAACACCTTCCTAGTAGAGTTTCCTGACAATATGAAATAAACAAAGAACCTGCAACAAAGAAGACAATGTCCTGTCCTTGGCATTTTTGAGGAATGCAAATCATCTACATGCTAAAACATTATTGCACCAAAAAAGCGCACTGAAATAGTGTGAATTATTTGCCTTAGAAACACAGATAAATGAAATACAGAACTAATGTAGCCCTAAAGAGCAGATAAATTAATTTGAATAATAGGATTATGATTGATGATTTTCCTGCTACAAGAACAAGTTTCAATTCTGCAGCCTTTAATTATGCACCGGCTTGCACAAAAGCCACTCTGTTGCCATGTATGAAATGTTCCAGACAGGAATGATTCCAGACGCTCTGTAGAGAAGATGGATGCTGTGCATACACATGGCTTCAAAATACTCCTCTGCTTGGGGTTCTGCATTTCTGCTAAAAGGGGTACCTTACCAGGACTCCAGAAGGCTGGAAGTGCTCATCCCTCACACAGTACTGTGAATCCACAACTTCAACAAAAGTAAGTGTAGAGTTCTGCACCTTAGGAAGAACCATCACCTGCATCACTACAGGTCAGGGGCTGACCAGCTGGAAAGCAGCTCTGTAGAGAAGAATCTGGGAGTCCCGGTGGACAGTAAGTCTACCATGAACCAGCAGTGTGCCCTTGTGTCCTAGAATGGCAAAGGTAACCTGGGGTGCATGGAGAAGAGTGTGGCCAGCAGGGCAGAGGGAGGTTCTCCTCCCTCTTTACTCTACTGAGGCCCCATCTAGCATCCTCTGTTGAGTTCTTGAGTCCCTAACTCAGGAAACAGAGTCACTGGAGAGACTCCAGTTGAGGCCATGAAGATGAGAGGACTGGAGCATCTCTCTTAGGAGGAAAGGCAGATAGCCTACTCTGTTTAGCCTGAAGAGCAGAAGACAAAGATCTCTTTGCTACTGATCAATATCTGAAAGGCAGGAGTTAAGAGGATGGGACCAGACTCTGTTCAGTGGTGCCCAGTGACTGGAAAAGGGGCAACAGGCAGAAAATGGGGTGCAGGAAGTTCCACCTAAACATGAGGAAAAACTTTCCTTTGTGGGTGATGGAGCACTGCAACAAGCAGCCCAGGGAGGCTGTGGAGTCTCCTTCTCTGGAGATATTCAAACCCCTCTGGACATCTTTCTGTGCAGCCTGCTCAAGGTGATCCTGCTTTAGCAAAGGGGTTGGACTGAATGAGTTCCAAAACTCCCTTCCAACTCCTGGTATCCTATGATTCCCCATAAATATGGTCCATTTTACCTAAATAGTTGCTGGAGCACCCAATGGAGACAAGCATTACTTTTTTCCCTTGTAGGCACCCTTGCTTAGACTCCAGGACCATTTTCAGCCTCTCATTCCTTACTTGGAAGCCCATTGATTGGATGCAGCTTACCCCAGAGCAGTGCAGTATTATTGCATAGTCCTCAACCTTATACATATCCCACAGGGTTGTGGCTTGAACCCTGTGCCAATCAAATGCTGCAAACTGAACTATGAAGCAGCGGCACCTGCGTTAGGCATTGATGACACCCAGCATTGCCTCTGTGGCAGAAGCAGGTTGGTACAGAGCTGCTCTGGTAGCAGTTGCCCTGCTGGACCGTCCCAAAGGACTATTTCATTTGCTCCGACTCACTCGGTCCCGATCAACTAAGATGGGTAATAGCTTGGTTCTGCTGCCACTGCCAGAGTAAAGTTCAGCATTGAATCATTAATTAGGATGACTGGATACTCTGGGATTTAAACTAGTGATTAATGAGCCTTTCCAGCTCCAGCTCCATGTGAACAACTATCTAGTTCATGTTATATTTAATTTATTTTAAAAAACCCTCACTGAGACAATATATCTTGCTCAGAAGAATTAGTGGAGGAAGAAATAACACTCACAGAGCATTTATAATGTTGATTGCAAATTTATATTCGCACTCTCTGCACTAATTCGAATGGCTCCTTCAGAAAGACGACATAATTCATGTTTTAGGAGATTCTTTGAAAATCTCTTTAGAAATGGGAAATGGATAAGGGGACATCATGATTTGGTATGGTAAACAATGCAAAATAATTCAAACTAAGCAAAAATAACAGTGCCTTGATTTCCTTAATCTTGGTACAAAGCTCCCATTCCTTTTGCAGTAAGACATGATATTCTGTCAGACCAATCCATCTCACCACTCTTAATTATCTTATAAAGTAAATTTTAATTGTAGTATTTGCATCATGCAGGTGCTGAGACATCCTAGGTTTTCTGGGTGTTTATTTCTTCCTTAAGTAAAGGTTCCAGTGCAAGGGTGCATGGCAAGTGCATTGGAAATAGGATTTTGAATTAATCTGTTCAGAGCATTAATCCACCTCTAAGCTCCCTTCACTCCTGTATGATACATAATCGAAAGCTGGGATCACGGCTGCTTGAGCAATGCTTTCCCTTACATCTGTATTCAGACACCATGAACTTGAAGGCCACCAGTCTTAACTAATTCCTCTAACTATGTGTTCAGTGATCTCCCCACCAGGAGTCAGTCCAGGGTCTCTGCAAATTTCCATATGTTTGAAGTTTTGCTCTCCTCTTTTATCTTTGTCTGAAAGCTGTCAAAACCCAGCTACAATTTCATAGGGTAATGAGAAAGAGATTAAGGAACATACACATCTGTCACCTAAATACTTGCAATAAGGGGAACATAAAATAAATAAAATTAAGATCCCATAAAAGCAACAGCAGTCACTAAATTGCTGGCACTGTCGCCTGCTACACTGGGTTAACTCCTGCACCCCTGAGTGGCAGCAGCACTGCCTCTGCAAGCCCATGTACCAGCACCTCCTGGGACATTTTTATTATGGCCTGGCTCATGTCCGGGGATGTAGATGGGCTGGAAGGAGGCGGGAGGCTTTAAACCTGCTTTCTATCCAGCCTACCCCCTTTGCAAATGGGATGTAGCCTAATACTCTTGTGATGCTCCTGCAGTTCTTTCCCAGCTGTTGGCTCATCTTTCATGCAGCTGCATGGAAAACCCTGAATTTTAAATCTGTAAAAACCAAAACAAAGCCTTTATGCAGTTAAAAACCCCACCAATACTAGGCTTAAAATATTGACATTTCGTTCTTTGGGATTGCTCTAGCATCATCTCTGGAAACACCCCCAGTCCTCAGTTTCCCATATCTCCACAACCTGAGTCTGTTCCTGGACAGTAGAGCTCCAGGTACATGGGGCACATGGTTAGGCTGCCGAGCATGGGATGTTCGCACAGCTTTCTCCATGGGAGGTAATGGAGATGGTGGAAATGGGCTTACTCTCCTGCGCTTAAACAATAAAGTCCTGGAAAAACTCTTATTTGCAACCTTTACCCAGAAATAGTTAAGCTCCTAAATTGGATCCATTATCACCCAAATGAAGACGCATACCAATAAGCTAATTATGTTTCTTACCAAACTCGTGAATAATTAAATATTTTATTGTGATGTTACAATTTGTATTTATTATCCTTTGCTAAGGAGTGAAAATAAACATAATGAGGCCTGTTAGTGCCTCTCTTCAGAGAGGAGCCTATGTTACAGGCACCTATATAATTTGAACCAATGGTGATTAATGGGTTTAATTTACTTGACTTGCATTTGCTGGAATCTGTGAGGGGGAGAGAGAATGGAACTCAGATTGTTAAAATCCTTTTAATTAGACTAATAATGCCAAGTTTGCATGTGTTAACTAGGGTGCACTATTAATTAGTTTTAGTAGGCTGTTTTCTGAAAGGTGGCACTGTAGCATTTAGGCATGTCTTATGATCCCAGGAGAGCTATTAAGATGACAAACAGAGCATGACATTACATATAACTGCAAACAAACAGCCTTTAATCTTTCTGGATGAAGAATTGGGGGTAATTGATGGACAAAACCTTTTCTGCAATATAGCTCTCTCTCTTGTTGCCTTTACTAGGTGTTATTTGTTTGACTCTGGCATAGGATGTGCAGAGCAGCCCATCCTCAGCAGTGGCAGGGCTGGAGGTTTGTTGGGACCTGAGACCCAGAATTAATAGACGGTAGAGAGCTTGGCCACAAGTGAGGGGCTCACTGCCAGGGTTTCATGGTCAGAATTGCTCCTCCATCCCCTGGAGGCAGCAGGCTGGACAGATTCATCCCAAAGGCAAACACAGCCTTTCCCCTCAGGTACCTGGATGCTCATCCCTGGCTGCACTGCAGCAACTCTTGTGCTTATGCTGGGGAGCTGGGGACAGCCTGGAGGCTCTTGAGGGGCAAACGGAGAACACAAAAGGCAGATTTGGTCTCTGATCAGATAGCAGGCCAAGCAAAAAGCACACTGCCAGGTAGGGGTTACATGTCATGGTTGAGGAGGGCAGATGTAAATCTCTGGCATAATTTGGTTCCAAATAGCACGGAGACAAGAACACATCTTTCTATACAACTTAATTGCTGGTTAGCACATTATTTTTTTGGGGGGTTGTTTTTTTTTGTGGGTTTTTTTTCTTTTTTTCATTAGGGCTCTGCACAAGCAATGGGCAAGTAAAATTATCCCCAGTTACACCATGTAAGCAGCACCATAAGCTGTAGGCAACCCCAACCCAGGGTCAGCAGAACCAGAACTGCCAACAGCAGCCAGGTGGAGCACAGGCTCTCCAGCTTTCAGTAATCTGTATTAGCTAAACTGTGCAGCCTTCTGGGTGTTCTCAGACCACAGGAGCAATAAAATTGCTGCCTCTTTACTGCTATGAACTTGAGTTCAGCTGCACTGTCAACAGGCATTTATAACAGTTAGCAGTTTCACTGCATGTATGGATGTCTAAAGGATTGAAGACTTCAATCTTCACTTGGCTTTCTCTGTTCATAATGAATACCTGTCAGTGTACTAATGTGTGGAATTTGCATCCATATCCGTAGCAGCATTTTGAATGCAGGACAAGTGGGAATTGTGAAATAAAGATCCATAGTGAAGACAGGAACTCTAATAATAGAGGAAAAATGTCTTCAGTCTATTCTTTCTGCAGCCCTGCCATAATGTCTCAAAGAAATACAGGCAAGCATGCAGTTTATGTCTCTGTCGGCTACAGGCTTACTCAGCTATAAAGACAAAGAGTTTGCTCCTGCTTGAAGAAAAGAGGAGAGGAAGAGAGAGGTTTCAGCATATGTGCTGGGTCAGAACTTTAGAAGTTCATGCAACCCTGTGGGAATGGAAAGATGCATTTCATACCACCCTAAAATCTACATGCAAAGGTGTGGGGTGTCTGGAGTTACCCAGTTTAGAGGATCAGCTCTACAGGATCAAATGAGAGATGGATACAGCTATGGAAAGATTATCTCTGGGTCTCCCCTGAGGCTGGGGGCAAGCAGTGAGGGTTTGGGGCACTAGAGTCATAATGTGGATCCAGAGAAGAGAGCTACTTGGGAACAAGGAATTTGGGGTTAGATTCATGGCATGAACGCTTTAAAATGAATAGTATTACAAAATGGCACCAGTATCAGGGGCAGGGTTAGGAGGGAAGGGGGGGGGGGGAAAGCCTTGCTCTTCACTGTTCCATGCTGGACAGGACAGACACCTGGCTAGTTTTGCTGTTCCTAGTTCTACTGGCCGTGCTTAGATAAGAGTTATGGCTCTGGGCATTCCTTGCTTTGCTGTTCCTTTACAAGAACTGCTTGTGAAATGGCTTTGAGCTGGCACCAAAAAGAGCCTATTTGGAAGCTGGAGCTGGCAAGCACTTCTGTGTTGGGATATCCCATGTGGAAGCAAGGCTGGACGGGTGCTGCTTTTTGCCCCAGCCAAGCATCCCTGAGCCACGGCATCGGGGCTTGCACAGCAGCAGCCACACCTAGAAGAGCTGCCATCCTGCCCACAGTTCAACACACGAGGCTGGTTAGTGCCTCTTCTGAGGATAAATAGTTAGGTACGTGTAGTCATTATAAGTTTTTAATTAATTTCTCCTACCACAGAAATACAAAAAATATTGATCAGAATGAGACCCATTCTAGCCAAATATCCTCTCTCCAAAGTGTCCAGTAACAGATGCCCTATTTCTTACAATGCCTGCTTGGTCTTGAATTATCCAATGTCCCCAGTTGCTAGAAATCTGGAATAATGATTCATTTAAGGGCCTCCAATGGAATTCTCTTCAATTAATTTCTCATTGTTTTTTATTCCCTTGGTCCTACAGCATCCTGTGGCCATGAGTTCCACAATCTCATTACACATTTACTTTTTTTATATTTCTGCCCAACGGTGTCACACCGTATCTCTCTTCCTCAGTCACATTGGTGAGAAATTGAGAATAACTGTTTCCTGACATTTGTAATAGTAAAAAAGGTTATTTGGTTCTCAAAGGAGAAAACCAATTATATCTATAATAAGATCAGTGGCCTAGGGATGCTAAATGCATACAAATTATGTAAGTAAATAATTGCTTAATTCATGTTGTTTGATGGTTAAAAAAATAGGTATTGAAGCTTAGGTGTGATATCCACCCAGAGATTCCCGTGAAATGTATAGTTGATCTTAAGAATTTAGTGGAGCTCAAAAGCCAGAGATGTCACAAACAACCCCCTTTTGATCTATAGCTAAAATATATTGACAGGTTAAGTAATCTAGTTTCCTACATAATGGGAAACCTATTTATTGTTTTGGTTTCTATTTGAGTAGCAAGCAGATCGACTAGATATCTGGTCTCTTGATAGAAGGGTCTAAAAGATTCTCGTGTTTGAGGATGTTTCCCATGATTTTCAGAGATTGATCACGTTAATTTACCTGAGTGTCTCACTGCACTTTGATCTGTACAAATTAACTATTGTTTAATAAATTGTCATATGCCTAGAAATTAACAGTATATAATATTTTCCACACACAGCCACCTGGCCCTGTCTCTCAGATAAATGCTGGCTTTTTTGTCCATTTTTTCAGAGAAAACATCAGTAAACCCATGTTCATAAATTACAATATACCTACTAGCATAACTGAAGCTAGATCATGTTTGAGAGGACCAGTCAAGCTATGAACAGTGCCATGTTCTTTATTTCTGCAACCACAATAAAACCACAAACACAGCCAACCTTCTCTCACAGAAGGGCATAGAGCTTAAATTGAGCTCTCGCTGATGCACATCCTTTCACTCTCTACCTCAGCTGCTCAACTCAAATATTCAAAATATACTCCCAGCTTTGTAGACTGTTTGCTCAATTCCCACAGAAAATCTGCTAAGTTGTTTTCAGACTAAGCAAAGGCAGATCAGGAAAGCAAAGCCTCAGAACTCAAGCCTGAAAAAACCAACGTGTTCCCACTCTCTAAAGCAGGAGCCAGGGCAGATACATCTCTCAAACTTCACAAAGACTGCCGAATAAGTGAAACGTTTGAGTTAGAGGAGCACACGCTGGCAACGCTCTTTGATCTATTTGCTAATCTATCCATGGCAGGCAGCCCTCTGCATCTTAAGCACAGGTTCCCCTGCATCCCCCACTCCCACAGTTTCAGCATCACTTAGATGAAAGCTGATGCTATCATCCTACTGACCAACTGCTATACATTGCCACAGCAGAATCTTCTAGAGTATGTGTCCATGTTTCAAATAACACCATTCACACTTAGATCACTTGTTTCCCCCATTGTGATAAGTTATCCTGATTCAAAGCCTGCTAAAACCAATGGAAAGGCTCCCCACAATCTGGCCTGGGTCAGACCAGTGGGTTTTGCTTCACATCCCCAAACACTGTGGTCATTTACTGTGTCAACATCTGCCACACCATGGAGATATTGAAACCATCAGCAGCCTAGTCCATAAATAAGCAGAGGTTAAATTAAAGCAATAGCCACAGAAGAACAAAACCATAAACAATTCTGAAAAAGAGTGGCAGGTGTAAAACAACAAGGCAGCAGGGAGGAGAGAATGTTTCAGGATATTTGCAAATCCCTTTTTCTGTGTTTCAGCCCACATCTGAGCAGCTTGGGGTTGCAGCCCCTGGGTGCCTCTGTGGCATCAGTCAGATGAGTAGTCACTATTTAGCACAGGTGAAGACCACAGCAGAGCCAAAGATGCAAATCTAATTGCCACTATAGCAAACCCTCCAGCAACAACTTATTTCATTTATTTTGAATGAGCAGCAAGTGACTATCAAGGCATAATCTGACAAGTGATGTGTCTAGGCAATGCACTGGCTTCCTTCGGTGATGAGTGGAGGAGTTAGTAGCAAATAAACCATTTACCAACTGCTAGGCTATGAGCTGGCTTTTCAATCAGACCTTGTCGGCCTAAATAGTAACATATCACTCTGAAGCGGTGTTCTGGGATTTGAAAGGAGACAGACTGCTGATTCTTCAAGGAAGATGGGATACAGACATTCATTTCTGTTACAAGTATATCACTGTGGTTTACACCTGGTGCTTTACACACAGCCCCAGTTTAAAACCTACCTTGCAATGAAGAATGAACCAATATGTTTCTCTCACAGAATAAATACAGAAAAAAAAGCATGTTTTGTTTGGCCCAGGTTCCTTACCTGGCTGCAGTGAGACCATGGCCATAAACAAGTACCCATCACAAGAAGAGATCACAGAATCACAATAAGCATTTCTGGCACATACCCCACCTTCACGTGGGGAACAGACAATGTTTTCACTGTGAGTGTTTCGAGCACTCAGATCTCTTATCCTGAATTGGGACAAGAGGAACTCTCAATTATGCGTAGACTAAGAAAAATTTCTGTCTGAGTTACCTAGCCATTGATCTTTCTGATAAAAAGTTTTGGCCTTAAACCCAAGCAAACTGTGGATTAGCTAATGTTACAAACCACTTGAACTATACACGTAACAGAAATAATTTCAATCTTAGAAAATAAAAACAAAGAAATGAAACTGTGCGCTGTTAAAGTGTCTTCAAATTCTGGTATCAAAGACCCAGAGGACTCTTCATTCAAGAAACCTAAAAATTATTCACACTAACAGTAAACTAGGCTGTGTTTTCCAGGACCAAGTTTCCCAATAGGTTAAATGAGAGAAATATCAAGTCCTTCAACACAGATGAAGAAATATTCTTATTTTTAATCCCTCCTGGCAGGTAAAAGTACCTATCACAGGAAGAAAAAAGACACCCAGAAGAAAATACCAGAAGGTGGTTATGATAATAAGCTGATTTTCATTACAGTAGGATTATATTTAAAACCTTTGATTAGACTCTTAAAATTTCAGTACGTGCTTCTTCAATCTTAGATTTATAAAAGACAAAAGAAAAACAAGAAGAGAAAGTAAAGTCTTACTCCTGTGGATGAACCCAGTTTCGCTGCATAGAGATGATCTTATTGTAAAATTTCTTAATTACATTCAGGTGGCATCTTTACTTCTGATTATGACTAGAATCACGCACGTCTTCATTTAGGAAGTGCTGCTGGAGTTTGTGTGTCCTAAGCACAGGCTCCTTGAAGCTTTCCTAAGCAGAGTAATTTTATTGTACAAGTTCTCTTGTAAAAATTATTGTCTTTCGGGATGTCTAATTAAAATAAAGATGTAATAAAGAATTTATAGTTTTAATTAGAGCATAGATCTTAAAGCAATTATAGTGTGATTAATAATTCCTTAACAGGCTTTCTTATATGAGATGAAGAAAAAAGATTTGAGCCTCATGAAAAATCAATATACATTACTCAATTACATTAATGAAGCTACACAAAGTAGTCTAGGTCCCAATTAAATTGTTCCTTATGTTAAGCTGGCAATGAAGTTTGCAGTTATTAATGAGTCTTGATCTATTTGTTTAGTCATGGGGGGGGTTGAACTATAGGGTTTGGGTTGTTTTCTTTTATTGGAAGGATGCTAAACTAAAGATGTGTCTATGACCTCGTATTGCTTGAATACAATTTCAGAGGACACAGTGAAGACGATTTGCTCCAGAATCAACAGAACTGAGCACAAACTCTGCCTTTACCTACACCTTGAGCTAAGGAACAGCAGAGGGACTGCTCATCAAGGCCAAGCAGAAGCAGTGCAGGTCACTACACCCCTTTCCAATGATCTCTGGTCCCTACGCTTGGTGCAGGGAGGTCAGAGGACCTCCAGGACCTTGCCTTAAAACATCTCCCTGAGCCAAACACGCTGCTCCCCTTATTCTATGCATAAGGATTGCTCCAAGGAGCACTGCAGGGCTGAAAGGTCAGCATTACAGATGCACCCAGTGTTTTTCTCCACTAACTGCAGTGCCAGGGGCTGGAGTTCAGCAGCATCTCCAGGAGCCGTATGCAGGAACTTGGCACAGGGGGTTCCTCCTCACTGGGCAGCACTTCACTTTTGTCGGGGAAAAGGAACACATAGCCCCACACTGCACCTGCACATCCAAATGCTTCTCTGGCTAATGGTGAACAGAAAGCTGACAGGCACAAAATTCTTGGCCCTGACTCATCCAAGCACTTTACACCATGCTTAGTTTTAAGTGCACAGCACTCAATAGCATTATTTATGTACCTATAATAAAAAAAATAAAATAACTGAGAGAGAATATTATATATCTACAATGAATAGTGAATTGAAGCTGAGCAAGAAATGGTTATTCTCTATCAGAAAAGCAGGAGCTCTAGAGAATGCAACAAATGTGCCAGGAACAGGTAGGAAAAACCAAAGGAAATATGATCCCAAACAACATCCTTGCAAAAGTTCCTACCAAAAAGGTATTGTAAAGGCCAAAAATAGAAATTGATTCAAAACAGGACCAGAGAAGAGTTACTCACCAATGGCAAGATTTTCTCCTAATGGCTCAAATGCTTGTTTGGTGAATCCCTTAATCAAGGCATTGGAGAACAACTACCTAGACCTGCCCATCATCATGTCCTTAATCACCTGCAGCTGGTCCCTATCAGGGACAGGACACGCATCACACCCGATACGGCTGCTCTCATCTTCCTTGGTTCTTTTTTAGGAGATGCTTTTGTAAGAAATTATGGGAGGGGTTTGGGGTGGGATCAAGATTTAATGTGCAATTCATGTGTCATTACTGCAATTTCTACCCAAAATTTTATTTTACCTTTGGTTAATAACCTAGCTGAACTGGTAGAACACATAACTAGATAAGTTCACATTTTACAGATCAAATAAACTTTAAAATCAACAATGCAGCTGTATACTCACTCATGCACAGACAGCTCCTCTGATCAAGCTGCCCAGCAAATGAAACCAAAAGAACTTAAATGTACTATGGGGGAAAGTGATCTCACAATAAACTTCTAATTTGTCATTCTGTAATATGGATTGTGGCTTGGAAACTTACTAATTGCTCATTAAGAGCACATTGTTATGAAGGGGGACTTCTTGGTGTGAGAAGAACAAAAAGCCTGAACCTGCAAAGGAAAGGAGCCATTTGCTTCAAACAAATCTAGAGGACCTTGAGGATTCATTATGTTGAGATCCAGCTATAGGATAACAGATTTATTTTGGCCCTCTCAGCTTGGGTGAATTGTTGCCTTCAGACCTGAGCCTTCACTGATATCTGTGAGTGATGCTGCCTTACTGCAGCACCCTACAAGGGTAAAGATGCTACTAGAGCTACCTGCAGATTTCAGCATCCAGTGAAACCTACATATAGAGACAGATTTCTTTTCTTGAGCATGTCCTCCATAGTTCCCTTTGAAAACACAGCTTCCTTCAGCCAAATGACTGCATAAACTCATGTTGATTTCAAAGAGCTGGTCAGGTTAAAAGAAAAGATTCAGTAATTGCAGTCAGGAAGAATGGAAACTATTTAATTCCAGGTTAATGCCATGATTTGAGTGAATGCCTTAGAGCTGGTTTCAGTTACTTGAAAATCTGATTCTAAAAAATCCCTTGAAATACTTCAAAAGGAATACAGAGTTTTCCTAAGATTTTCCTTTCATGTTATTGTCTCTTCTGTTCAACACTTGGTGTTTCCCAGTGCTCTGTGGCTGCAGCATTCACCAAAGACACAGGACAGGGATGCAGACAGCACATTTCGGTTGCAAGGTGTACATCCAACCCAAGATAGCTTGTTGAGCAGTCCCCCTTCCCTCTTGTCATCAAATATGGGCCAAGGCCACCTTAAATGCGGGGATGCCAGTGCAACAGAGGAGCTTTGGGTGACAGCCTCGTTCCCTAGATAAGTGTGTAAATGAGTCAGAGTGGAAAACCATCACTTAAAAGACCAGTGAGCTGGTTGAAGTGCTACAGACATGCAACAGTCATTTGTATTTATAAATTACTGATGGCAGGATGGGCTGCTGCTGTGTGCCTGGCTGAGACAAACCCTGTATAAACCCATGCAAGACTTGCAGAAATGTCCCATTTGTGTGGGATCGGGGACAAGAAGGCACCACATGGGCCCAGGTTTGCCCAAGTAACAGGAGCTGTCAGTACTTCACGCCTTTCAAGGCCATGTCCTAGTTAGTGAAGAGAATTTCCAGGAGACCACGTTCTGCATCAAACCCTGAGGACGACTTTTAGCAAGGTCCTGTGCTCAGTCTCTTGTCTCTGAGTGCTATCTTTGCTTAGCACACACCTTCCTCCTATGATTTCTTTGCATATCCCTTTTTCCATCAGGAAACCATTTGCCTTGGCATGTTTTTTCATCTTCTCATTTACATGTCTCCTGCAAGACTGAAACTCCAGCATTGATTTTACCACAAGATAATGTTAATAGGATCAATAAACCGCAATGACTATATCAAAGTGTCTGTTCTTCACCCTCCAGGACTGCAGAAGGTGCTTTAGTCTTAAAGTACATCTAATACACCATCTCTCCCTCTTCTTTTCTAATCTTGAGCGTAAGAGACTGTCTGTCTGCCAGGTAGAAAATAAATTATTAGCTTGCTGAAATAATTTAAACTTTAATACCACTTCAGCACATATAAAATATTACTGATGCAATTAAAAAATAGAGAATAAGCTCAATGCATCTAAAAATGGGCACTGTGTGCCCTGACAGGAATAAATGAAGTCTGTTGAGAAGACTATTATAAGCAGAGATTTCTCCTTAGCCTAAAACTTTCTCACCTAGCAAAAAACAGGTATCCTGTTTTAGTTAGGTCAGACAACATTTAACAATATTTCAGAGGAAGACTGGGAAAGAATTGTTTCAAAACAAGCTAGATCCTGTGAAGATGCAATAAGGCTAATTTTCAATGGAGTAAAGGAAGTTACGTACGCTTTGGTTCCTTGGTTAGTTGTTCATGTACTGTTTCAGACTGACCATTTCTAAAAGTTCACAAAGTAGAAATTGTCCTGGTTACAGGATAGGACAAAAAATTGCACTGGTTACTTCAAGACCTGGGCTGTGCATGTCCAGCCAGCACTTGTGTGGTCCTGAACAGGTAATCGCAGCCAGCTGACAAGTCATAAGAGCAGAGAGGAGAATAATGCCATATATCCTTTTCAAACAAAATATTTCTTTGAGGTTTTTGTGTTTTATTTTTCTGTATTCCTTTTGATTCTAACCAGTATCTGATGCTTCAACTCAAAGCTTTCTGAGGATTTAAAGATCTGAAACTCAATCTTGTTCTTTTTCTGAAGACCATATAAAGTGTTCCACCTTTGTGACCAAAATAATTTTACATTTCTCTAGCAAGTCCTGTGGCATTGGTGAGTTCAGAGGCAGCACAGGGGCTCTGCACAGATGAACGCTGGCCTGGGCTGACACGAGAGGACACCTCTGTGTTCATGTGAATGGGAAGCGGCTTTCTATCTCAAGTAAACAGAACCATTTCACTGACTCATAAAGGTAAGCAGGTCTTACTCTGAAGGGGCATAAAGTTTTTAGATGGAGGCTACGAAGACAGTCTGGCTGAGAAGCAGCAACTAAAAATCATCACGTTTCAGGTGACCACGTAAAAGGTAGGGGAAGGCTCAGCCCCTTTCCTAGTAAATGCCGTGTAAAACCCTACCAGGCTGAGTAAATCAAACCCAGCAACAGCATTTGTGAGGCTTTACTGGAGATAAAGTGTGAGATTTATAAAGCGTCTGTGTATAAAGCATCTGTGTAGAAACAAAAGTGCTACCAAAAATTCTTCCCTAAGGATTCTTGTAAATCCAAACCCTCTAAAAAACAGATCTTGTGATTTTTTTTCTATTGATTTAAATGCATTCTGTTCTCCCCAGAGCATTTTAAACTTCTTATCAATGTATCTTCCCAGTTTTGTTTGTATATGCCAAACAAAGCAAAGGCCTTAACATTATCCCTACACATAATGAAGCAGATTTATTCTGACAGTTGAAGTTTGCTTAAATTTAAAGTTAAAAACCTAGCTGAGTTATCATCCTCATCCTAAGATAGAATGACACTTTGCTCCACAATTATCAGGTTTCAATCTCTATATTAAAAATAACATATCTGGAAATTTGAAGAATATATCAACGCTTCCGTTCAACTATTTAAAGAGCTCCATTATAAAAATTCTGCTCTAAAAATAAGTTGTCAGAGAGGACAACCGGCACAGCAACCTGCTGCACCATTCAAGAGCCAACACTTGCTCAGGTCAGCTGTGTGTTTGCCTTGCTGAATCTTGAAATCCTGGAATTACTTCTAATTTACTCCAAATTTACCTTGATGTAAAACTTGTCTGCATAGTAAAACTAGGGAAATGTATCCAAATTTAAACTGGACACCAGAGTAAAATGAATTTGTTGAATCATATTTACTTTATTGTAGGCATGGTTATGACTGAAAGAGCAATAATTTGGTTTTTGTTTCCAAAGTAAATTAAGTTAAGCTCAACTAATCCAGCCTAATTCTGTATAGGACTGTCTTTTGAGAGACTGAATGGAGTTCAGTGAGTAGGCTTTAAAAAACGTTTTGGAATGTTTTGACTGCCTCCAAGTTAGATCAAGGACATTACACATGCTTAAAAATTTACTTGAACCCTTTTGTGACAATTAAGAATGCCTTTTATTTGGTCTTAGGGATACCTTTTTTTTAACCATACAAAACTGGAATAGCTGGTTTTAAATTAGAATTTCATCTGGAAAAAAAAATCCCTGATTAAGCACTCAGAATGTTGCAGGTTTACTCTCAGTGATGTCTAAGGGAGACAGGAGGAACAGACCCACTTTATTCCATGCGATTAGCCAGGTAAATAGAGGCTGGGACTTAATTTCATTATATAATTATAATTTCCCTTTATTTATTGTGATGAGTTGGCAGCAGGCTGATTTTCTAACATCACCTAACTGGCTCTATTAAAAAGGGCAGGATGAAATAAGAATGAACATGATGTGCTCGGCTAAAAGGTCAGATTCTGTTCTCAGCAAAGACATCAGCTTCTGAGGTTCCCACATAGGTGCAAACTTCCCACCAGGGCTCTGGCCACTGCCTGGTTCATGAAGTCCTCAAACAGAATTTGGGCAAAACACAGCTGGAGAAATTACTTTAACCTTTTAATAAGCATCCAGTCCTAAGCAGATATGAATGACTTCCAAGGCAAAATGTCACAGCACAGCAACTGTGAACAGCAGGGAAGTCAGTGAAGGAAATCAAGGCAAATTTACACTCAAAGATGGAAACACTCGCATTTCTTCCCGTCTTCCTTCCCCACGTAAGCATGCCATGCAATAATGGGGATAGCAGATTGGTCTCCAATTAGGAGAGGACTTTCCAGCTTACTGGCACTCTTAACTAACTGCAGTAATTGCTTTCCAAATTTCTAATTTGTATTTTTATTATACCTACAGCTGAGAAAAACAGATTTTTAAAATCCATTTTCAGAAGTCCTCTGGAGTTCACTTACAGGCGCATTAACCAAATTGTTTTGGTCTGCACAGATTATATAGATTTAATGTTCTTGTCTGAGGATAAGAATGCCCAGAAATGGCAGTAAGAGTGGGCAAGGGGCAGAGGGGGTGCAGTTGGAGCTCCTGTGAGCAGGCTGCTTTTCTGGGTGGCTGCTGGATTGCTGTGCTCCAGTCCAAAAGGAGCCGGCTTGCGTGACAGGGAGGATGTTTTCCAGCACTGAGGGAGCTCTGTGGGGAAAAGGTTGATCAAAGTAGTGATTAAAGGGGGTCTCACAGGGTCAAACTGAGCTCCTTTCTTCTTCTGATTTTTTTTAAGAAACATTTGCACTCAATAATGCTGGCTCTTCTCTTGAGGACACAGCAGCAATTAGACCCTTGCCTGGCTAGCTAGACTGTCTGAGATTTATCTTAGAAATGGGAAGAAAGTGGTGCATCTAGATTATGGTAACCTGATTTCTCTCCATTTCTGCTCAAGCTGTTGGACATTGTGTATTAAGCTGTATTTCCAGAAATACATTTGCAAGAAGGCTGAATATACAGTTAAGCCAGAGAAAGGATGTATTCTCTCAGCCACTAAGCACACTCAATACAAACATTTTTAAAGAATTATTATTTGTTTCAGATGAAATTGCAGTAGTAAAAAAGCTAGTTATACCATAAATGCAGCAGTCCCCATCACGTTTGAGGGTGTGGCACCCACAAAAACTTGAATCCATGGAATCCCTACATGAAAGGAAAACATTTTTTATGACTAACGAACTTCTAAGGACAAAATTAGTCTGGTAACCTGTACATAGGCAGGGAAGGTGTTGTGATTTTCATAGGAATTGTAAGCTTTAAGTGCAGTCTTCATCATCTGATAAAGATTAAAACACTCTGAGGATGAAAAGAAAAAGGCACAAACCCAATACAGCAACTTTGCACCATAAGAAATTATTTTTGTTTCTCAAACCCTTTGTTTGCCAAATAAGAACCTTAAAACTGCCAAACTGTAGCAGTGTGTTCTGAAAATTATCACCTAAACAAAGGCCACCTCAGAGGACAGACACATCTTACTTTGGCTACCTGACTCCCTCCTCCTAACTTGACCCCTCAGTGTTGACCCAAGCATTCAGATGTGGGATACAGCAGCTAGAAGCTCACATACAAAATCAGATTCTTTCTCAACCCTTACAAATGTTGGCCTTCCCTACAGGAGTTCTTATATATTAAGTATTGCTTTTTCACTCTGAAGGCCTGGTACAGGACACATCACCAGTCAAAGGCCCTACAAGTACACATTCAGAATCCCACTGTTTTCCAAGTTTCAGCAACAAGTTTTGCCAACTTTAATCAAGCAGTTTTTAAACAATTTTTATTTATGTTTTTCTCACTGAAGCATCTCAGATTTTCTTTTCTCCTTTCTTGCTCTTCTGGCAGACTTCCACAAACTGCATCTTTGACATACCCATGAAATGTGGAAAGGTGCTATTACCCTACCCTGTTACAAACTGTTAAGGAAAAAAAAATTCTATTCCCCATGTGGTTTTTACAAAGAAGCAGCTGTACCAGCTGGAAAGAGAATTTTTTTAAGCTAGATGTTAGCTTCAATAAACACCACAAAGATTTTGTTCACAAAATGCTTGACAACATGAGAATGATACTGCTTTAAATAACAAAGGGTAATCAGGTGCAGAGTGAGTTAGAATCATAGANCTCTACAAAGACAGTCTTTGTCTCCTATCCATTTGTTCTTTCATAAAACATGCAAATAAAAGATTCTATCATGTTGCAGATTAATGTATCTTTCCCCTAAACAGCTAAACCTATTATTGTAATTCACCATTTGTAATTCACCAAGTTGACTGCTTGTGATTGGTTGAGAGCAGGGTGAGCTGGCCGCTTGGGATCGGTCAGTTTTCTCCAAGTCTGCACCATCTACACTAACGTTTGAGGAGGATCTATAGCTCATCTCCTGCTTCTTCTGGAGGCAGCAGTTGTAAAGTTGCCACTTTGGGTTCAATGTGCATGGGCTTACTCCTACCTCAAAGAAACCTGTAGCAAAGCTCCTGTTGCCTGTGGTTGCACACAGTGTCCTTGGTTAATAGGAGCTGCTATTCTTTGCATAGAGTTACAAAGCAATATGGAAGAACCAAATGAGAAGCCAGCTGTAATATTAACGCTGCCAACACAGCCTGAATCCCAGGTGATTAGTACTCCCCAATCAGTCTGCAATAAGCTGTGCTATAATGTCCTTCATTTCATGCTGCTGTTCTGTATGAAGCACCTTACATGAGGCTGAGGGATATTTCAGTGGAGTAAAGTTCTATTCAGTATAATTTTGGTGGTGTATCCATAATGAAATGACAACTCAACACCTAGATGAAGCCACCTTCTTCCAGCATGATTGCCCAGAGTGATGAAGTTAAATTAAATAAATAAAAGTTAGTTTTTCTCTCTCCCTGAGGAACTTCAAGTGTTGAAAAAACACAGTCTATAGAGTACAAGTAGACAGTCCACCCATCTTTCCACCACATTATCAGAGAATCAGGTATGAAATGCCATATCTTGCACCCAAGTACTAGATTCTGAAGAGGAAACAATTAATAATTGCTAGGTAATATTGTCACAGGCTGATTAGGTTACACAGGGAGTAATACATGTCCTCAACTAGCTTGTAGTGGCAATGAAGACACAGCAAGATTCCCTTTCACTGAAAGCAAATGTTAAAACAACATTCATTATCTTTTCATGAAAGGGAAAAGAACCCAGTGACCTTGGCAGAATTTCTGCCTCTCCTTCTCCCTCTTTCAAATTAAATAAAACCAAAGCATTACTTCCCCCGCAAGCCCATTGAAAAACAAATACCCAGCATTAAGAAGCGTAGCCTTTTTAACCATTGAAGATGTTTTAAGATTGGCTTTCCCTACAGGGATTTCAGAAGCTCCATTGCAGCCACAGCAAGCAAATGAAGTGAAGCATGGGCCACTGAGTCAAAGAGGGAATGAGAGCAGACATACTACAGTGAGCTATTTTAAGCCATCATCGGAGATCTGTAGCGAAGCTCTCCAGTGGCCTGCTTCTAGCTAAAAGGCTTCCACTTGAGTGTTTCAGATCATGTAAGTTTGTTTAAGATGCATAATTCATGAAGGGTACATAACACCATCCTTGAATAACTTTTCACTCACCACCTGCTTGACAGGGAGAGAGCTGACAGAGTAGTGAGACTTCAGAAATCTGAGATTAGCACGCTATGTGTCCCAGGAAGGGACAGGGATCACTCCACTGTCTTAACCCCTTTGCTGGTATGAATGCCAAGGAAGCCAATTACACTAGCTAATTCCATGATTAGGACTATCTCCATCTGTTTTCATTACCATTAATGTAAGAGAAAGATAAATGACATGAAGAGTTATAACTACTTAGATTACAGTCCTTGAAAAGAGTGTGTAGAGAAAATGTCTGGTTTTATAGACTTAAAAAAAAATCTATTGCACACTGAAGGCCAAGTATGACCATCCCAACTCAAGGCGAGTACTACCTTGCAACTCAAATAGTCCCACTGAAATCAATTTGGGATGATATAATGCAAGTAAGGAAAGCACCACCTGGTCTTTTGGTGGCAAAATAAGATGTATAAGGAACAAATCTTCAGGTAAAATTAATGTGATGTGCCTCGCTGTGGCTAATGGAGCTGGGCCCATTTGCATCAGTCTGGAGCCCACTGTAAAATTTGCCTATCATAGAGCACTAGGGTTTTAGTTACCAATGGTAAGTAGTACGTCCTTCAACTTTATTGGCCTTGTATATTTGCCCTACTTTATTTTGTAGATAAAAACCCAACTGTGACCTGATAGGCAATTTAGGAATGATTTATGGACTTTGTCTGCTGTTGGTAACTGTTTGGAAGTTGCTAGTGACAGAAGGGAGGGATTTTTTTTTTTCCAATTTATTTTGGGAGACAATGGTTGGAGTAGGACTGTCATACATTGCTTTCCCTTATAAAATTGTGAATATTTTTTAAGAAGGTTTTAGAAAAAGGGAGAAAATATAGAGTAAGACAAGAGATAAACAGAACAGCAATTGACACAATAGATAGGATGAAGGATTTAGACTGTGGTAGAGAAAGAGCACTGCTTTCATAATTTACTGGACCAGCATATTTTATTTCATAAAATACTGGGCCAGCAGTCCAACAGTGAGCCTCGACCCACTCCCACCCAAATCCCAGGCTCTTCTCCCTAAAATTCCATTTATTTTGATTCTTTTATGACTGAAATGTGTCCTGCTGTGAACCTTGATGTCACACCTGGATTAAGCACATCCACTTCTCCCTTCCACTTAAAAGGCAGAAACAGCAAAGGCATGTACACACAAACCAGGACAAGCTGGGTTTCAAAAACAGTATACGGGTATTGTCATGCCCCTGTACACACAGTCTCCAAAACAAACATTAGACACAAAGCAATATTTTTCCTCCTGTGTACTACAGAGCACTGAAGTGAAGTAGGACTTCTATCCAGAGCACCCTGAGCATGCACATTTTAAAAGAGGAGATTTTTTTTCCTCCCAGTAGTTCAGAGAAGTTTTGTAATTGGCGGCTTACATGACCTCACTGTGATTTCTGCCCTACATCAGAGCGCTAGGACTACCTGAAAGTGATTTGTAAGTCAGGGAGAAATAGTGAACTACATGGACTGGTGTATTGACCTGCACTTTATCCATCCTTCTGTTACTCTGAAAGTTGGCATGGTTTCCTGCTCTTACAAGGGTCATTTGAGTCTTTTATGTGAGTCAAATCCTGCTCTTGCTTCCTGCAAGGCACACGAGAGAAATGACACTGTGAACATTATTCTCTCACCAGGGGAGAGAGATTATCCCTGTGACATGGGAGTTTCCCGTGGATAGCCCAAAAACCTGACAGCAGGAGAAAGCTGTCCATTCCTCATGCTGGTAGTTCCCTGTTTACTGTGATGTTGTTCAGGGAGGAAGAAGTTGAGCAAGCCTATGCATGCAATTATTTTGAATTGCTTCTTGTCTAAATCCACACAGAAACGCTGGCAAGGCTGTAGGTGCATGCAAGATGCTTTGGCTCAGGATTCCTTCTTCAGTGCCCCCAAGCCTGACCTAGAAGGGGCACAGCTATTGCTGGCAGGTGTTGTGTGGTTCAGCCCCAAACATGAGTAATGGAAACATCCCTGTGAAGGATGGGGACTGATTCTGGGGATGTGGGAAAAGCAATGTAAGTAAACCCAGGAGTTTAAGGGTTAGACTCTGCTTTTGTGCATTGCTGGTGTCACCAGTCAAGGGGATTGGCAGCAGAGCTAAAACCCTCTGAGCCACAGGCTAGAGAGCAATCTGGAGAGCAGGGTGGGAGCTTAGAACTGCGCCTCTGGTTTTCAGGTTATCTCTGCTATTGCTGGGCCATTGTAAAATGAAACAGAATGAGAGTTGTGAGCATTTAAGTAACTCATGGGCTTCTCCCTTCCAGAAATCATCTGTTCTGAACTTTATCTGCATGTTTCCTCTGACTTCAGCCAGGGGCAGGTACTGAAGGGTTTTACTAACACTAACAGCTCTGTCAGATTTCTGGGACAGATCCCCATTTCATCCAGGAACTGTCCTGCAAAGGGCTGACATCCACCTCAGGTAATGTGACACTGTATACCTGCTGTGGCCCCTTTGTCCTGCCTGCATTGGTGACCTGATTTCATCGCCTGAAGATTAGACTCTGCTTATATCAAAAGCCTTTCTTTGTGCAGAACTAAACCTCCTCCCAAATGGGCCTATTGAAATTTATATTGAAATAGCCTTTAAGAGCTTACAGAGTGTTATGAGATCAGTACAGATCTGACCATTACTTATTAATTGCTCAATTCAAGGAATAACTCTTGGATAAAAAATGGGGTGCAGACCTGGGAAAGAATGACGTTAATGAGGTCTCAGTGACTGATATTTTGAAATAGATTATTAAGTTTCTGCAGTGCAGCACTGAGATTTCCCTGTGTCTTTAGGAAAAGAAATAGCACCAATGCTCTTGTATCTCTTGCAGGGTAGAGACATTAGAAGTCAGCTCAAATGCACCCAGCCCTCTGCTAAAAATAAAGAGAGCTTCAGAAATGGCTTAGCAGGGCTATGTTCTGCATTGCTGAGGGATGGGGTAGCCTGGGCCTTTGTCTCTTGAAGCTCTGCTTTCCTCCAGCAATGTTTTTCCTCCTGCCTCCACTTCTACCTAAATCCTGAGTTCCTGAAACTCCACCCTTACGTACAAATACGCTTTTTAAAAAAATCATCCCCCTATCGTAAAGTTAAAAGAAAGTAAGAATTCATTGTCTCCTCAGAAATGGACACTCAAGACAGGAGAGAGGAGAACTACATCTCATTCATTCCATTCCTTTAGAGATGCAACACACTCATAGCAAATGTAAACAAGGATGTTCAGGACCATCCCACAACTGTGTATTCAGATGAGAGGATGTATGGGGAAGCGTGTACAGAAAAAATATTTTCAGGTACCAAAGCTTATACTGGCACACCCACACATAAAAAATTATTTGCAACAGAAATATTCAGAGAATTACACATTCAACCATCACCCAAAGTCCGCAGACAATGCAATATAAAATAATAGAAGTGCTGACGTGCACTTGTCTCTGGCAAGAAGGTGTGAACAGAATTACATCTATCCCCTTTGACACGCAATTATTAGTGATTCTTAATGGATAAAATCAGAAAGTACAACAAAGCCCTTAAAACTGAGTAGATCCTAAGCTGGCTGACAGGAGGAGGGCTTTGAACATGTCCTTTCTAATTGCTGTTCAGCCCTTTAGCAAAAGGATTGGGAGAGTAATACACAGGTTGTCCCAAGTGTAGATTTCCTTTGTGACCATGAGAAAGTCTTGGACATAGAAAATCTGTGACTTTGGGAAGACTGCTGCTAAATCAGAAACTAGAGAATGAGATTGGATCGTCTCTGTTTCCTTGGGTACATTTTCCCATGAGTAGGCAAAACCCTGTATGCAACCTCTATTTATTTAAGGGTGTTGTACAGAAGAGTGTACTAATCTTTACACAAGAGATTCATAAAGCTCCTGCCCCATGTGGTAACATTATTCAACTGACACTTCAGCAGCTAATAACCATCCTACTGTGGTAGATCACTGTGTGAATACATTCAAATTTCCACTGTCGAATGCAGAAGAAGGAATAAATACAAGTAAATGAGAAAAATGTTCCTCCACGCTTAGATGCACTGAACCTGCTTTTTGGCTCTTACACAAGTTACGCTCGCAGATGTGCTCAGCCCATGACCTCCTCTGTGGCAGGGGGATGTGACGAATTGCTGTGTCACTCAGCTACGTGGGAAGGGAATGAAGCCCGTGTCTGGCAGTACTATGAGAGGTGAGACGAGATGAGATAAGCCTCCCCATCCTCAGCAGGGCTCCATTTGCAAAAAGAGGCTAATAACGTGGCAGGGCACACATTCTGCACAAAGCACTAGAGGTGCAGTAAACCTTGACGTACAGCATATATCCACATAGCCGTAAAGAGGTTAAGACTCTCTTGGTAGGAACCAGTAGGCAAGAATGACTATTTTTCTTTCCTGACTGTCCCATAAGAGAACACAAGGAACAATTCCTCCTGCCTCAGTTAATGGTCTCTCCCCCAAGAGTTTTGTTGCCTGATTGAGGGCAATATTGTTTGTACAGGAACGCTGTAAGAACAACCACGATTTTATAAGGAAGGAAGAGATGACACCCAGTCTCTCTTCATCAAGACCATTAATGACAAAAAAACAATTAAATCACTAACTGGATCCAAGTTTTATATAATTTTCATATTTGTTATGCTGTATTTTGGTTTTTCATTCTTTGTTTGGTTCTTTGCTGAGGTTGCTAAAGATTTATGGTTCTATAAAAACATCAGGCTGCGCTGTGTTTCCTGGGGTCCAGTTAAGGAAATCCAATAACACAGGAGTTTTGTGTTGTGAACATGTATATATTTCTTCCCCTGTAATGTTAGGCCTGTCAAAATGAAACTGATACGTTGAAAATAAGTCTGCCGAGGAGCTAAAAAGGAGAAGAATTTTGCTAGAACTGGTGAAACCGATCAGATAAGTATCAAAAAGCAGGAATTAATAGAGTGCTGTGCTATTTGAGTAAGAGAGAAGCAGTGGGGTCCAACTGGCCAAAGAATTCAAGATACTTGGGGTTTAGGTCTGCTTCTGCTGACAATCTGTTTTATGACCTTGGGCAAGCACACTTTTTCTCTCCACGCTTGCTTCTCTCACAGTTTGTTTTGCCTTATCCATTTAAATTGGAAGCTCTTAGGATGGAGTTTGACTCCTAATGTGTGTTCAAACAGAAGCTGAATTGGAGAGACCTTCATCTCCATTGTGGGGCTCAAGGTGCTACAGTAATACAAACAATAATAAAAAAGAATGAGTGATGCAGTATAATTGCATGAATAATAGGGTACCTTTTAAGACCGTTCTTCCTGCCAGATCATCTTTGTGCTAATAAGCTCTGTTTACTCAGGGACTATTCAATAAATAATAAATAAAACCTCAGGCTGAGAATTTCCCAAGCACAGCAGGTAATTCAGATGTATTGTCCATTAAAATTAATGCAAAGGGTGCATCGAAATCCCTTTGCGTTCTCAGAAAATTCTTAGCTTGACTATTTAATTTCCAAGCTAGGCAACCAGCGGGGTGGTCTCTGTATCCAGCAGACAGCTGGGTAGAAACTACTGAGCAATGAACATACTTGGTGAAGAGCTCTTATTCACCTGGGCAGCCTTACTGATCATCTGGTTGCTTTTGCCGTAGTCCTGTGGGAATCAATCATTGTGTATCTACAGGGGATAGGGCTGAGCAACTTTTGCTTCCTGTGGATTATAAAGATGAACATACAAGGCAAAGAAAGAGAGATTAAAAAGGAGAAATAGCACCTCCCTTCCACGCAACATGCCATCTGCCTCTTCTATCCCCACTGCTCCAGCCTGCAGTTGTGCTCCTGAGAGCATACAGTGCTGTTTTTGCTTTTGGCAGAGGGCACCCAGGGTACATCCAACAAACAGAAAGTTTAAAGCAACTCAGGGCCACCAACATTCCATTTCTCACATAGCCAAATTTCTTAGACCTAGTGTAAAGGAGGAGGAACAGCACAAGGCTTATTGTACGTGCCACATCACTATGTAGGACAGGACCGATGTGCTTCGGAAGGTGCTCACTGCAGCTTTGGTAGATCACTCTGTCTCTGTCAGTATGACAGATAACAGTCTCCAGACAGCTATAAACACATTAAAAATATACTTCCATTCCTGAGCAATCACACATCGATGCAGTGCTGTCTCACTGTGGAGAAGCAAAGAAGGCCGTACCTCTGGGAGAGCTGTACAAACATCTGCATCTGCTGCAGCTCAATTTTTCACTATTGTTCCTTCCTGACAATTTTGCCACCCTTGATAAAAACCTAAGCAAGAAGTAAAAATGAAATTATTTCTTTCTGACATGTGCATACATATTTAAGCATTTCTGTCACTATATGTTAGAGTTGCAGGCATTTTAACAATGCCGCTTAGTTCCTTGCTTCGCGCATGGCATCAGGTAGTAATATTAGGCTATAAGGTTTCAGACACTGAACAAATCTCCTTTTCTCCCCATTTCATATTGGCCATTAAACTTATATTATCAGCAGAATCACAATGAAACAGAGCAGTTTCTATAACTCTGTGAGGAAATGAGACCAGCAGCGTCAGAGCAAAATACACATCATTAAGAGTGTTATGAGCAGGGCTCTGTTAAACACACATTTCTGTGAATATTCATACTCTATTTTGGGGGGACACTAAGCTTAAATTTGGAAATTTCAGTTGTGTTGTTGCTTCTTGGGCCTTCTGGGATCAGAGCACCAGCTCTGATGCATCAGTGCTCAGTGTTGTTCAGGGTATCTTTCTCTCAATAAACAAGGCAGAGGCAAATTGCTCTATAAAAAAGACATGGTAGATGTGCATTTAAATGGCTTGTACCTCACTTTTTAAAGAAGTGGATTATTATTATGCTGGATTCATCATTAGAGGACAGACCAGATGGTGAACATGCAGAATATAGTCTCATCCCTAGAGTGTGTCTAAAACTGCTCCAATAGAATTACATATTTTCCTCATTTCCCCTTTTGAAACTCCTTTTGTAGCAAACAGCATTTAGTTACCATTCACTGCAGAATTTTATTGCATTGGGACAATTTAAACTATCTTGGAGGATTCACCCAAAATTAGATATTAAAACTATGCTCAACATGAACTCAGAAAATACAAACCATGGAAATTATCTAGAATGCTCTATCTATATCTTGCCTTGGAAGCAGAACTGGTATATTTTGCATATGAACTTAATGTTAGTTCATTAGTGCTACTTATCCTCAATCCCCCCCTAGCAGTATCCCTGGATGGAGCTCAGCAAATGCCCCTGCCAAGTGTATCAAGCCCATTGAGTCTGTTTATCATAATTATTTTGCTTGGAGCTCCCTTTCCATCCTGCCTGACTAGAGAAATTCATTAATCCAAAACAAGTAGAAATTAGAGGAATAATGATTTGTTCTCTGTTATTCACTCCTCAGAAGACAAAGACCTGGCCTCTTCTTTCAAGAAGGAATTTGCTTCGAAGTTAATTTATGACACTGAAAATGGAAAAGTTGTTTTTATGGAAAAAGCCTGCAAGGAATTCAGTTTTTCCCAGTAGTTCTATAATTACATCCTTCAGGGGGAGGGAATGCAGCTCTTCCCCCTCCCCCCAAACAAAAAACTTAATCCTTCCAAAAAGCTATTACTTACAAAATAAATTAATGTATTGAAATGCCTTTATTTTTGCCCTAAAAAAATTGTCAGGTGCAAGTTAACATTAAAGTCTTCTAGTAAGCCACAGATAATGGTTCTATCAATAAATGAACTTACCAGTTGATTTCCATGTCATTGAATGAACTTAAGCAACTTTTCAAGTCAGATGAATCAAGGTTCCCACTGTTCTTGCTTGGTCTTTCTTCTCCTCTGCTGTTGGAAAGAGGACAGATAGACCCATGACTGAATGGCTGCATCTTCAAAGAGAACAGACAATTTGGCATGTCACACAATGCAAAAAGATATTTCTGTCCTTTGCTGCAGAAGGACTGAGATAAAGTCTGTGGGGTTTGGTTTTTTTGTTTTTTTTGTTTTTTTTTTTTAAATGACTCTACTAATTCAATATCACTTGCTATTGTCTCATGAGTATCTGGGTATATGTATATAAAATGAAGTACAAACCTCTTTTTTCAGCCTAAAAGAGGAAAGGGTGCAAAGGGAGGGTCATTGTAGAGCTGTGCAGGGTGTGAGGAAGTCAGCCAAACTGCCCCTTCAGAAATGGCAGTCTTCCCAGCCTTAAAGTCTTCTGTGAAAAATAAAATATTCTATTACATTATTTTCCAATTTCAGCTGTCTCCCCTGTTGGGTTCCAGGGTGGTGTATTTCCAAATGTTCAGAAATATTTTGCTGCTCACCATCTGCCTCAATAGCTGGACATATTGGACATCAACAACAGGACAAAACATCTGTGGCCCAAGGACACCAAGTGGCCACCAGCGTCATACCAGTGGGAATATCCACGCTCCAAATCTCTGCAACCTCACTGACCAAAAAATTATGGGCAAAATAAACTCTCCTTCCCTACTAACTCCCCTTCCTTTTTTTTTTTTTTTTTTTGTTAACATCAATACAAAATTGTCTTGGAAAACTTGGATGAGCTTGGTTTTAAGAGAATTTGTACACTGTTGCTTGCTCCCTTTCTCTGTGCAGAGAGCTGGATGCTTTCCTTTGTGGTGTGTATACAAACCTTCATATCATCTTTTTTTGTGACATGCATCACTATGAAGTTATCTCCATAGGCATGGCATGTGTTCAGCCCTTCCTAATACTTCAGCCTTCTTCTCACTAAAGTACTTTCATTATTAAAGAGGAAAAATAATTCAGCATAAGGCTGAACTAGAAGCAGCCAACTAGCTTTGCACCTTGGCTTAAATCAGACTAATTAACTCATGCAGAGGCCTGAAATACTGCAAACCTGCACCAGGCAGGCAATGCTTTACACTCCACAGCAGAAGCTTTTTGGAGGGCCAAGCAATGTAACCTCAGAAGTTTCCCCCAGAAATACACATTCACAGTTTTGGATATCAAAAAATGCAATCAGTATTTTCAAATGTCATTGCTTGGGGTGATGGAGTTCTTTCAAATAATGATACTTCCAAGGTTGGACTCCATCTTTTGAATGTACCAAACTATCAGCATGGAGAAAACAGCAGTGCTAAGGATAATTTTTCAGGACTACCCACTTTGCAGATCTCATCTTTGGGCTTTCTATCTTCCCAGTCCTGAGGTTAGTTTAGGAACAGACTCAATCAGACCAACATTTCCAACAGAAAATAATAAACCAAACAAAAAAACCCCAACAAATTAAAACCAGGATTCTTAATAATTATGGAGTTGAATCAAAAGCCAAGAAATTTGAAAAATATGTCTAAATATCCATTTTCTCAGTTTGCATAGTTGTGAGATGTGATGGAAAAAACTAACAGACAGACTAGGCTCCAGGCTGCTTTACCCAGACAACATGATTTCAGACCAATTATCCTGAAAATGTTCTGGCCTAAAACCCCAAGTATGCTTCATGGCAACTTCCTGCTCTTATAAAAGTGAATGAACAACTTATCAAATCTGGTGTAAAGCTGATGAAACATCTGGACTCTAGGTGTTGCTCTCACACAATTTCCTTGCTATGAATCCCCTAAATTCCAAACAATTTGCTCAAACCTCTCTTTTTTTTTCAGCTTCTACATGGTAAACACTACCTCTACACATATATACAGCTCCTTTCCACTGACAGGCAATAAATCCCAGAAACGGGCCATTGACATACATGCACAGGGGCAAAACAGGAAGGAATGTGATCTCCTGTGACCACTATAGAGTGAGATGCCTGCACTTCAGCTAGAAGCTAGAACAAAATCCCTGACTTTGGTACAGCCAGGAGGGAAGAAAAAAGAAAAAGCAAACTTATGTCACCCAGTAATTGAACTATAATGTCTCACTGCTTGCTTGCAGCCTCTCCCCAGAGTACAGAGCAACAAAACACATCCCTGGGACAGCTGTATACATGTTAATTGGCCGTGTTACCCTGGAAAGGATCTGCTTTTCTTCTGTTAGACTGAAATCTGTTGGTGGGAGTTCGAAGGATGCAGATAAACACAACTCTTGATTTCATTGGTGTTACATTGGTTTATGTTACTGGAGGAGCCTGCCTTGTAGGCTTGCCTGCACACAGTTCAGAACAGAAGAAACATGATGGATTCAGGGCCATGTACAATAGCAATATAGAAAATCTGTATAAAATTACAGCTGTTTCTAGAGGATACAAACCATGGGATTTAAGTAACAGATTCAGGGAGCGTGTGAGGGAAGAGCTGATATTTTCAGGTCAACTTGAAGCTATTGTGTTCGAAAGTGAGAGGAAAGAATTGTTCATATTACTTTTATGAAACATGTAATTTTCCATCTCCCTTGCCATGCCTTAAGAGCTTAATTGGACGCAGTTGATGCAGACACAAGCCCAGCTCCTGTCTCAAGCTTATATTTCCAAAGGTCACAGATTTCATGCTGATCCTCCGCATTATGCTATCATTTCCATGCGAACCTGAGGAGGGGAACATTAATTGCCTGTGACTGTAATTGGCTTCATGATGGTTGTCAGGCCAGTGGCTGGGAACACACACCCCAGAACAGCTGTCAAACATGTAACCTGGCAGAAAGTCACCAAGTGTCAGGAGTGTACTCTGAACAGGACTGACATTTTCTATGCCCACTGAGCCTGTGCAATCAAGACAGATCTTCTGACATAATGATTCTCAAAAGTGACTAATTTGAAATAGTTTCAGCTGGTGCAAAGCAAAGATGCAAAGCATGCACAGTCTGTCAGTAGCAAGGTTCATCTTCAATTACAAAGGGGAAATGAGCTCTCTGAGAGCTGTGTGTATTCAGGCCACGATGAGATCGCTGTGGTATCACTGACACAGCACTGACATTCCTGCTTAGTTTGAAAAAGCCAAAATCAAAGCAGAAAGCCACTGGATAGTCACCAGGTACACATGGTCTAACTGGCACTAACATAAGACCCAGTTTCTCTTCTGCTATGTCAAAATCAGTCCCTCTTTTGAAGCCAGCAGAACAACTCAGATCAATCAAAATCTCATCAGACTGAAGTTGTGTTCTTTGTGTTACTACCAGAATTATCAATTCTGCTCTCCACAGCCACTGAAAAACAACTGTCCTTGATGTAATATGCACCACAGAAAAGAGGTTTGAGTGGGGTTTGTAGATCTGTATCTGCCAGTTATACAATAGCAACTCTCTGCTCTGCAAACAATTGCCTTTTCTTCCTGCTGGACCAGTCTCCACCTTCCCTTCACCCTGATAACATTCGTGCCTTGGAGTACTACAGTGTGTACTCCTTTCAAAACTATTATAGTAACCCTCAGCTATCAGTGTTATTTCTATTTTAATAGAAAATTCTGAGCTCCTTTGTTCTATGTGCAGAGAAAGCCCCGAGTGAGAAGTAGCCCATCTCTCTCAGGGAGAGGATAGTCTAAATACACGAGATGAACAGGTGAGGAAAGGGAAAGAAAAGCTTTATAGATGGCCAGCAGAGACAGCGGTACTGAACTGGCCAAGGTCAAAAGAAGAACTCTATGCTGGAGCCAGAGAAATGACCCCCAATCTCTGCAAACCAAATTCAGTGCCTTCACATATAAATTGTTTTTCCAGAAGTAAGTACCTTTTTGCAGAATTCAGCCAAGAGAAGAATAATTCATCATGTGGTACCTAGTGAAGCTGGTTTTCCCATTTTCTTCCAAAGAATGAGATGGAGCAGGGACTAATAGGTATGATGTGACTATGGATGCAGCCTTCTGGGTATTTATTCAAGTAGAAGAAACATGCTGACATTTCAGCTCCTGCCTAATGGACTTCTTAGGCATTGTTCTCCTCTTGTGTTGTTACAGGATTTTCCCTTGTTTGCAAGGAGCTGTTTATCACACTAAAGAAGGATGTGAATTGAAAATGCAACAGTTAGTAGAAAGTCTTAATTCCTGAAGCCCAGTGTACAGGAAAATGATAAAAAGTCTGTTAAAAAAATGACTATCTAATGACCAAAAGGCCTTGGAAGGTGACATATTTCTCTGTGGTCATGGATTTACACAGTTTGTTGCATATTTCTGCTGCAAAATGTAAGACAATAATCAAATGAAAATCCTTTCAAAAACACAATTCAAGATTTAAGTGTCAAGCATGCAGGTAGTCACATGTACAATTTCAGATTTGAATTACAGATTCTTCTAATTATAAAACATGACAAAGTAGATCCAATATCAGTACTTCGCATGAATTTACTCCTTCAGACACCTACATATTTACACAATAGCTGGAAAGTAAATAAGCTAAACTCACACCGTGCGTATGTGAACATGCGCATCCTTAGAGACAGCTGCTTCTAGCAATGCAACACCAGAACATGAGAAGTACAATAATATCAGTACCTCCCCCTCGAGTCCCACAAACTGGGTCACCCAACAAAAAAGCCGGCTCCAGAGTCCCATATGTTTATCACAGTGGCACAGAGACTCTTCTCCATGTGTGCAGAGCATTGTTTGGAGCAGATCACACTCATCAGTGCCACAGCTGTTCAGGAAAGTAACAAATGACTGAGCTTGCTTTTCACCTCAGTAAAATGAATCTTAATTATAGCAACTTGTTCACAACATTAATCTGAAATACACTGTACAGCTGAATGTAAATTACAAATTTAACTCAACTTATACCTTCAGCAGCTCTTTTCCACATGGTTAGGGAGAGTGCTGTAAAAGCATCGCCAAAATGCCTCTGAAACCTTTTCAGCTGCAATAAGGGCAGGAAGATCCTATGCTAACAAGCAAATATACTCTTGGGCAGGGCTAAGGAACTTCATAACACACTGAGTGAAGCAAACAGGAAGACTCCCAGACTGCAGATGAGGCCGTGCATATATTGCTTTGCCATTTGGACCTGGCTTCAAACTGCATGAGCTGGTTAACAGAGAAAAAGAACAGCAGAGCCATCACAGTGACCTCTCTGTGAACCTGAACTGGGTAGCGCTTTGCTCCCTTCCATGCTTTAATTCATATTTCTGTGCTGACTGTAATGCTGTGTACTGGCCCCAGCAAGAATTAAATTAAATATTTATACTTTTGTGATGAGATACTTTGTTACCCAGTAAAACTTGCACATATGGAACTCTATTAATTTATGCTAATTCTTTATTTCTCCAGAAGAGCCTTAGCTCTTCTCTCATTAGCATTTGATCGTTTAATACAACTTTACAGCACACACTAAATTGAAGCCCATAATCTTTTGTAATTGAAGCTTCGTGTGCATTCATTGTCATTTTTCAAAAAGTAAAAAAAAAGAGAAAATGAGGGGGAAGGGAGACATGCCTGGTATTGCCTTTGTGTGGCACGTTCGGCTCTGCAGGGAGCTGTTTACAAAGCCAGCTGAGGGGAGCAGGCTACACTTGGAAGGCTGGACCTGCCCTTGTTTGCATGGAGGAGATATTTTCTGTTGACCTCAATGAGCAAAGGACCAGTCCTCTGGCATGTTGCCGGTGGCTTCCAGCTTTATTTGAGGATAGTGGTAGGAAAAGAAAGCAGAGGTGGCAATTTCAGCCCACAGAGCAGACACGCACCAAAGAGAAATCCTCCAGTTCATGCTACCCAAGAGAACCTCCATAGAACCATAGAATCACCAGGTTGGAAGAGACTCACCGGATCATCGAGTCCAACCATTCCTNAGTTCACTCAGCTGCTCCTTGTAAGACTTGTTCTCCAGCCCCTTCACCAGCTTTGTTGCTCTTCTCTGGACTCCCTCTTACCTTTGTCTCCTGTTATGGCCCATTGCAATCCTCCGTTGTCCTTCTTGAACCTGGTTATTTCGTTCCTAAAATTACATTGACATCTGGTATTACTGGTGAGGAAAACAGTATTTCTTCTCCTGCCATAACATTGTCTTTCCTTGCCTGGTAGGTCATATTCAACTTAATTTACCTACAAGCCTAGTGAAATGAAGAAAATAGCTCTGGCTAATGCAGAATCTATCCTTGCTAGGACCAATCTCTATTCTGATACCATCTTCCTGGGCTCACCTGTGGCTGGGCTCATCATTAGGCTGAACATTAGGAAAAAAAATTTCATGGAAAGGGTCATTGGGCACTGGAACAGGCTTCCCAGGGAGGTGGTTGAGTCAAACTCCCTGGAGGGGTTTAAGGGATGGGTGGACAAGGTGCTGAGGGGCATGGTTTAGTGTTTGATAGGAATGGTTGGACTCAATGATCTGATGGGTCTTTTCCAACCTGGTGATTCTGTGATACTATGACTCTTCTAATGAGGAACCTTGCTTCAGTGAGCATCTCTGGCCATAAGCTGCAAATCAGAAGTAAACTGAAACCCTTTCCATTTCAGGAAGAGAAGACAACAAGAGTTCTTCTCTTTATCCAGTACCTGGCCTCAATGAGAAATCAGCAGGGAACAGTGGGATGCAGATCTGAGTTTCACAGTGTTCTAGCTTCCCTTCCTCCCACCTTGCCATTAGTGGCTGGGGTCTTTAGGACATTGAAGAGATAACTAGCTCGCTTCTGGACTTCTTTAGCAGCATTACAAAAGAAAGTCTTTTAAAATTCAAATAATACCATAATATAAAAATGTATGATACATTGAAGTAAGTGTTATATTTATGCCATGGGGCACAGAGGAACAGCTTTGTGCCTCTTGAAATACTAGGTTGTTTCTTTTTTTCATGTAGCAATGTTCATTTTGTTCTTATAGTTGGACTCGACAATCCTGTGGATCTCTTCCAACCTGGTTATTCTGTGATTCTATGATTATTCTATGATTTTGTTCTTGATGAAAGAAAACTAGAAGAGAGCCAACACTGCCACAAATTCAGGGTATTTTGAGGTTCTCAGTGGTTCTATGCATTTTATGTATAGCAAATTGAGGCTCAGGTTTATCTTGCTAAATTCTCTATATTATCTTTTGTGAAAAGAGGAACTCACACGTGCTTGTGTCCAGCTACCGTTGAACTTGAATTAATAGGAGCAGAAGATCTAATGTTTAAATAGAATCTAGTAACATGTGTCACAATGCAGATCGCCTGATTTTACCAGTATGAGTAGTCGCAGTGAGTAGTCACAGTCAGGTTAGGACCTTCTTGACCCACCTATGTCAAAATTATCTTGAGTTTTAATGTAAGAGTTGTTGAGCGACTGCAGACTGCAGTTTGGTTTTATACATTCCTGATATTTACAGCAGTAAGGTTGACGGAAAGGCACTCAGCCTCCACCAGCACAGTTGAGTGATAGTTCAAAGCTAGAGCAGGGCTGAAAGAGCAGAAAGCATCCAGCTGTGGAAGATTAATAATTGTAATGTACTCCTGCCCCGCTATATCTTTGGGGAGGCGTTAGTGAGCACTGCCTTAAACGTATCCTTAGAATTGCATGGAAGGAAGCACTAGACTGAATGCTACCATCAGTTCTCAGGGACACATTGACAAAGATGTAAACAGTGAAAAAGCTAAAAATATCCATTGCCCCAGTTACAGAAAACACCTGCAGCCAGCAGAGCACTTAAAACTCGTTTAAGTCTCATTGAGTACGGTGGGGGTTAAAAACATGTCCACTGGCTGGGTTTGATTCAAGGAGTAAAAGACGACATTGCTATGCTTGTGCTCACTTGTTTTGGACATAAAGCAATGATTTCAACACCAGGTACTATAACCTGAGCAAGCACAACATATCAGCACTTTACAACAGAAAAAAAAAGACTCTGCATTTTTTCAGTTTAAAAAAACACTTGCTATTTAAATGTCATCTGCCAGCACTGAGGTTTATTTAAATTGTCAGTTAATCAATGCAATATATTTGAGCTAAAAGTACATCACAGCAAATCAGTGTAATCACCTTCATCTTCATTTAAATTTAACCGGACTCATCTCTCAATTCTGCCCATGACCAGGTGGGAGTCAGAAGTGAAAAATAAGAAGTATATTTTACCACATGGAGTTATCCATGTGTTATACCATGAGTATTGCTGAAGTTCATCCTTTTGGGGAAACAAATTTTTGTGTTCCAAAGCTGCTCACTTCTATGACTTTTTTTCCTTGGGCAAGGAGAAGCGTAGATTGGATTATTCACCCAGAAATTAACAGCATGTTCTAAAGCCTGTCTAAATCCTTTATCAAACAGCTTTTCACATTTCCTTTACACCTGGCTCAACCCAGGAACCAACTGTACCAATGTGTCAGCGAAATATGCTCAGGTCTCTATTGAGGTGACGGCCAGCTAATGAAGGCAGCGTGTTTCAAATCAGTGTTCTCAGCCAGTTACACTATCTTTTCAAACACTGACCATAAAATTACACGGTAAGTGCCTTTTAAAGACAGTTTCCGCATGGTTATTGCTGCTTTCCAAATTAGATTGTCATCACAAGTGTTAAGAAGTGAAAGATACAGGTAGGGAACCCGTTAATTCCTTAGCTCCGGCAGGTTGGAGCTCCCAATGCTTATCCATTTTGCATTAGCAAGAAACATCAGAACATCTCAGCCCCTCACACCACGAGGTAAATTATTCTTGGAGCACTGTACTTGGTAGCTTCAAGTTTAATTACCTTGTAATCTGCAGGTCGTGTTATTACTTTGTGGTTACATGATTTTTTTTTTTCCATTCCTATTTATATAACCTATAAAAGAAAGTGACACTGGAATGGATTTTTCTAAATTGGTCCCATGCATACAGTTCTTTCAGTGTCTGGAAAAAATGTGATTCTGCTCTCAGTGAGCATCTGCTGGCTAAATCTGTGTGCTGACTTAAGAATAAAACACCTACTAATGTCTTAGCATGTCAACGATGTTTACAGAAAGCCAAAACAGATACTACAGTTGATTACTGTATATTAAACTCACAGGAACAGGACATGTATTTAAGAAAGGATTCATGTTGTTGCAAATGTGAAATTCAGTTTTACATACTGATAGCTGGTTTTAGTTCTATTTGTTTAGTATTCCCCAGAACAGGCTCATCTCAAAAGGCATATTCAGATCATGAGACTGATTTCTTTTAATATCTTTTGTGATATTTCTTTATATTCAGCCATAAATAACAAAAAAGCACAGACTGTTTGGTGGCAAAGAGCTAAAGTCCAAGCACAGACAGATGGCCAAGTTCTGCATCCTTCTTTGTTCAAGAACTATTCTCTCATAAAACTCCAGAAAGAGCAGCCCTATGCCTGGAGTTTGTGCCAAACACTGTGTGAGTGTATTCATAGGGGAGAAGCGTATCCCTCACTACTACACTCCATCACTGTGGTGAGATGTTGAATTATAGCCAAAGATCTGCCCTTTGATCAAGGTGGAACATTTAAAGTATAAAAATGGTATTTTTTTTTTAAATTATAGGAAATTATTGTGACAGCTGCTGATGGCCAGCTCTGTATTGCATTTAATAGTATAAATATTTTGCAGGTGTTCTTACTGTACAACCCACAAAAATATTAACCTTTGCAACAAAGAATGCATTGAACTTCTCTTTGCTGCATGGTATTTGATTAATGTTTAATCAGTTAATTGGGTTTTGATTGTAGAGGATCTTAGCGTGTTATTCAACAGTCTATAGTTTCTTACTATGTACGAAATCAGAGACATACATATTTTGCTTGCAGGCAGCATCTTTAAACTTGCCTTTATTTTGGAAGCATTCCTAAGTTTTCAAATTAAATGTTACAAATTTGTGCATGAATACTTTTTTAAGATCATGACCATTTTTCTGATTAAGGTAGGAAGGAATATTTTCTCTGTAATGAGGACATTTTCATCCAAAAAATAAGTTCCTTTCAAGTGGTTAATAGTGAAATTGAGTATCTGGCTCTTGCAATGCCTGTTTTATTTACTGAAGATTAGTTACTCTGCTGAAGAAAACATTATAGGAGGCATAGGATCTCTTAATTGGGAACTGGGCAATGCATTGCACTTACTGGTAGAAATACTTCTTTATCTGACAGATTTAAGTTCCTAACAAATTTTATCCCCTTAACTGTCAGTTTTCTTTTGGATTACCAGAATCATCTCCAATATGATCTGCTCAGTAATAATCAGAGTAGCAAGTAACTCACAGGATCTGTTTAGTACGAAGTGTGGAATGATGTGATGTGATTCAACCTAAATCTGCAAATGTTTCTCTTCCCTCCCTTCTCCCCCTACATCCTGATTCTTTGTGAATCAGGAATAAAACCCACACGACCTTTGCAATATGAAGAAGGACTGTACTTCTGCAAGTAGAGTTTCTGAAGGCACCAGGCCTTGGGATTTCATTGATGCAATCTTCCAAGCAGTTCTGCTTATTTAGGGGAATAGGTGGCTGTGCTTTCTCCCTGAGAAGCCACAATCGAAAGTGGCAATTTCCACACCTGAGTGAATAAATAGGTACTAACCAGCAAAATATGCACAGGTGAAATGCACAATCAGGACTTTCAGGGAAGTTTCTTTAGCTGAAGGTTTCTTATTGCTTTACAAAATCCGGGGAAGCCTTCCAGGGCATGTAAAACACTCCAAGGTTTCATCTCCCGTATGAAGAAGTAATAGAGTAAAGGAAAATCTTGATACAGCATGATGTAGACTTATTTCAGGTGCCTGCTAATTGACAAAGCAAGCCTCAAGAGCCATCTAGAGGCTGTTTGGCAAGAACCATTTTTTATTATTTGAGGAATGTGACTTATGCATTCCAGAAACAAAACCCTAGTTCATTCAGGTTTTGCTCTCATGTGCACCCTGGTAAATTGCGAAGACCTCCAGTTACATCATTAGAACCTCAGCAGTATTGAGATGATGTTAGAGAAATCGCTACGTTCATCACCAATACTGATGTTTTACTCATGGGATGCTGCATTCATATGCTGCAAGAAAAAAGTATTGCAGAAAGTGCGATGTGAGGCAGAAAGCACGTGGCTCAATGACTGTGCTCTTGTGAGCCCCCGACATATTCTGTTATAAGGACTCAGTAAAGGAATTAACAGATCTAGCCAAAACAGGCACACAGCTCGGATCTACTTCATTATGAAGCTATTACAGTCCTGATAGTACTGTCTGATCTAGTCTGTCTTCCCCTTAAGTCTGTGTTGAATCAAACAAAAACCCAATAGTGCTATAAACCGGGTCCAGGGTTTGCAGTCAGGGAGAGAAGTTGAAATGGGGATGATTTCTCTCCCACTGTTTTTAGGTAGCTAAAATGTGCCGGCTTTCAAATAGAGTCACCTTCTCTTTGGATGGAATTGTGAGAGAATTACTTTCAAGGTACCTGCATGGCTGCTGAGAAATAAAGGAGAGAACAGAAGGCTGAGGGGTTTGTAGGCACAATGGCAGGAGTAGTTCTTCAATTATCAGATATTGCCATTTGCAGCTCCAGTCTTTGGTGGACTGTGTTTTTATTCAGTTTTCAAGACATCTGCAGATACAAGGCTTTTTTAATACTACCAGTGGAGCTAATTTTATGTCTATTGGGCTCACAACTCTATTTTTCACAAAAAAAGCAAGTAAGACCTTCCACTAAATCAGACTGAAAGCTCTCCCTGACACCCTCTACCCTCCTGACAATTCCAATGAAGTCCTGCTGGTGTTTGCTGCTTTGGTGTTAATACGTCCTCTCTTTATCTCAACAAAGACTTGGAGATCTAAATATACATTGCCAAATCAAAACTTTGCACTAACTTAACATACACCAAGTGTATCTACTAAATCCCCTGTGAGTAGGAAGTGTGTACGTGTACGAAAATAACACAACAGGCATATTATGCATCCAATTTAGAGTAAAGCATATACTTTGGCTTTGGAAGAATCTCCTTGATATTTCCTGTGTAATTAATCTGCTGGAGGAAGTACTTGAATAGCAAACTGGAACAGCTAAAACACAGAGGGAGTGGATTGCTGATGTAGCACCAGTAAAAATGAGTCCACAAGTCTTTTCAGAGGTATGCAGCAGCGTCTGCTCCAGGGAAAGAAGATTCCTGCATCTTGGGGTTATTTGGATTTTCCACCAAGGCTGAGTTTCTTGGGGAACCAAAAGACAGCAAGCAGCAGAAAAGGTTTGATTTTATGGTGCTGAAACTTGCTGAAAAGTTTCTAAAGTGATAACCCAAACAGCTGCCTAATGGATTCCCAGGGCTGCTCTCTTCAGGCCAGCACGTGCACCTGTGAGATCTCTGAACAAACATCGCCTTGAAAGCCACGTCCCAAGTGCAGCTCAACTTTTGCATTATGCATGATTCTCATCGCTCTCACCAGATGCGGGTGGAGAGGGGAACTAACACAGATGCTGCCAGGGTAATGGCAGGGGCTTTTTAAATCCTGAGAGAGGGAAAGAGAGGTTTTATCAATACATATTATGAATAAGCTGAATTGAAATGTTTCCATAAGGGATTTCTGGCTTCAAGATGCATAAACTGGCTTGATAAAAATGCTTATGGTAGAAGTAGATGACAAAGAAAAAGGCTTAAGGGGCACTACTGTTGAGTGTATGGCATCTATTCCAGCCGTGTCTCCAAGTGTCAATGAAAACATACAAATAATAGATAGGTGGAAACTGAAAGTCACAGCCAAAGGGTTTCTCCAACAGGGATGTGTTTTTCTGCACTTATGAATTCAGAACACTGGACACAGAAAAAATTTAGGAGTTCTAACCTTTGGACAAACAATGGAAGAGTAAGAAAATGTGTTCTTGTGAAAGATGCCAAACCACAAGTTCTGCTAATGACCATCAGTGTGGTGCAACAGCACTACAATTAATGAAAAGGGACAAGGAACACATGAGGAAAACAGAGTTTATAAGTTGAACATAGAAACAAAAATTCTGTGTACATGTGTACACACACACACACGTGTATGCAATGTGAATATGAGGACAGCTACTGCTGTTAACTCAGCTATGCTGCTCGTTAGACATTGCAATATGTACTTTATCAAACAGGCGAGTTCAAAATAACACAAATGACTGTAATAATGTACCTCTGATACATGATGCCCAGGGCTGGCCAGCAGAGAAAGGTAGAGCTCTCACTGCAGGAGTGGTCTGGGTTGGAACTTCTGCAAGTTAATGTAGTATAAACATGATCAGGTAAATGAGTTATAAATGTGTTTTACTTTTGCATACTGATTCAGTGGGTAAAACTATATAAACTTCAAGTCAGTCCTAACAAAAGCTGAGACTAGCAGATCATCCAGTTAAATAGTGACCCTGCTTAAAATTTTTCCATAGGCTTTTGTAAAATGCAATTTTAAGCTCTTTTTGCCTAACATAACATAATAAACAATGGTGGTTCTCCAACCAGAAACAGAACAAGCAGTGCCTCAGACAGTCCTAGAATTTAACATCTCTAAATGAAGTTGCAAATTCATATTCAAAATAAAAAATGTAATAGACATCAGAAATCAGGTATATTTTTCTAACACTTATAAACATTTCAAAAATCTGTTATTTCCACATTTGCCTATATAAATGGAATTAATAGATATATTCCTCACTGTAGAGAAGAAATTATTCTGTGAAACTTATCTACAAAACTCCAGGCCATAATGGATAAACCATTAAGTGCTCTTTACTCCACATCCTCAAAATAACCATACCTCCAGGTAAAGTCCAGCTGCCTCCACTGAGAATAACAAAAACTGAAAAAAGGCATT
This sequence comes from Piaya cayana, assembly GCA_013389865.1. Lineage (NCBI taxonomy): Eukaryota > Metazoa > Chordata > Aves > Cuculiformes > Coccyzidae > Piaya > Piaya cayana. The sequence goes on from WAAB01020192.1 coordinate 46,220, forward strand.
ACTAGGTAATAAATTATTGAGAACAAACTAAACCAGCATGTAAACAGCATGACTTTTAAAAAGCAAGCTTTTGTGCTTTTTGGAGGCTTGAGAAACGAGTTTCTCTGGCTTAAGCCAAGTTGCACCCAGTCTGTTACTTGTCTGGTTGCTTCTGACAGAGGGCAACATTTCAGCAGAGACACAAAGAGCCTGAACCACCCATAAGCACCAGTGAAACGCAAGAAAGACATGCAGATAGGAGATTAAGAGAAAGATTGATACTGCTTCTGTTTTTCTAGTAAACTGGGATCTGTCTACAGAGTGTTCTAGGAGTGATGAGGTCAAGATTTGTATTTCAAAATGAAAAACAGGCTCCTTTTCTTACCCAGGGATCAGTATTGTCATTATCAAACAATCCCACTGCAACTAGTGAGATTACAGGAGAGTAAGGGAGCTTTCAGTGAGTGCAGGTTGCAGGTGCATTTATGTTGAATTTTGGAGGAAGCATATCTTCAAAATAATCCACAAAGACTTTGGATTTTTCCTTTGTGTAACACAACTTTAAGCCACGACTTTTTAATTTTCCTGTAATGCATTCATAGTCCTGTTCAACCCCCAGAGAATACCGTGGAGTACACAACAGTAAAATTTAGGATATATAATAAAAATCTCTAGCATTCAATTAAAAGTATCCTTTAAAATTTGCTACACTGCCAGCTACACTCGGCTATGTACTTTACATGATGGAGACTGGCATGTACACTTTAGAATAGCTATTAGTAAATATAGACCCACCACCCGCCTGTAGACATTTGCAATATTATTTTACCTTGTTTGAAAGTTCCCATGTTCGTAAATTATAGGCTAAGATGTAGTGCAAAGCCAGGAAAGTACTTCAGAGCTTTGCTACTTTCTTTACTTTTCTTTCTTTTGATGTTTAAATTTGAATTCTATGTAGCTTGACAGACAAAAACAGAGGAAAAACCCATAAGAATGAAAATTTCAGTATGTGCCAATACATAAATGAAAAGGTGTCGCAACCCTTTCTCTAGACCGTAATCTTTGTAACTGTCTAGTTTTACCACAGGGAATGGAGACTCAAACACTCCATCTTTCCCAGCACTATGTTTGCACCAGACCTAGTTATCTCACTGAAGGATTTTCATCAAAATCAGATGTTTTCATCTGCTGTTTTTCATCCATGGCACCAGGTTGCCATGCATCAGATTGGCTTTTATCAGTTCGCAGACTTGTTTGTCACGCGAGGAAGTGCAGCTCAGATGTACTGAGACAAAAATCTGTCCAAAGACATTTGTCAGGAAATGTCTGTACTAGAAACAAAAATATCTGAACCAAGATGGAAGGCCTAGGGTTTTTAATGAGCATAAATTCTGGAGGTGCCACACCAGATAATTTAATATTCTGATATCCATGTCCCAAATTAGTAGGGTTTGTTTGGATTTTTTTTTTAAATTTCCTGGCCCTCATACATCCACTGATATTTTGCTGTTCATTTCAGGGAACAGTTTGCAGAATTTAGCCAATATTTTCATACTGTACATGGCGATAGGATTATATACTACAGGTCACCTATAAACTGCAAAATTGTATTCCCCACGTATGAGACAGGGTCTTGCAAACTAAGACATTTAAAATGGCAAATGGCTGTTTTACACAGATGCTATATGTATGAATTCTCCAGGGGAAATCATCTCCCACAATTCAGGGACTTAGCTTTCCAAGCCAGCAGCAGCCCTCCCAGCAAAACCTGCCACAATCATAAGCAACTTCAATAAAGACAGTGAAGCTACCCAACTATTACTTTAATNCATCAGATAATTTAATATTCTGATATTCATGTCCCAAATTAGCAGGGTTTGTTTGGATTTGTTTTTATTTCCTGGCCCTCATGCGTCCACAGATATTTTACTGTTCATTTCAGGGAACAGTTTGCAGAATTTAGCCAATATTTTCATACTGTACATGGCGATAGGATTATATACTACAGGTCACCTATAAACTGCAAAATGGTATTCCCCATGTATGAGACAGGGTCTAGCAAAATGGCAAATGGCTGTTTTACACAGATGCTATATGTATGAATTCTCCAGGGGAAATCATCTCCCACAATTCAGGGACTTAGCTTTCCAAGCCAGCAGCAGCCCTCCCAGCAAAACCTGCCACAATCATAAGCAACTTCAATAAAGACAGTGAAGCTACCCAACTATTACTTTAATTAGAAAAACATTAATGTTTATACACTCAAGCCAAATTCAGAGAAAGAAGAATTATATATATTTAATTCACTCAGAAAATAAAAATTTGGAAGAATGGCTACAATTTTGTTTGATGCAGAGAAACATTTTCAGTTTCACAAAAAAAGAGGTTTCTGAAAATTTTGAAACCTTTAATTCTAGTGTTGTTCTTCTTAAAAGTGGAATACATTTTACTTTGCTCTTCTTCTGTTTTGCCATTTCCAACTGGTGATCCTTAAATTTCTATTTTGATAGGACATATTTTTCCTGTAAAATTTAGTGTAATTGTTTCTGGTTAAAAAATCTGAAAATAAAACCACACTGCTTTAGGCAAACTGAATATTTCAGATGAAGCCAAAATGACATTTCTTTTAGATTTCCTTTTTTTGTTGTTTGTAAAAAACCAAAATACCAATAATGAAAAAACCCATTCTATTCTATCTCAGTCACCTCAGATTACACCCCTCATCCTGGTTTTCAGCTTGGCTGACACTTCACAAGGATACAAGTGAGCTGAAAACAAGTGAGAGCATGAGGCCGGGTAGCCCCAAACTCAGACTTTGCTGGAAGACACTTATGAAATACAATGCACCAGTTCCACCTGTGAAATCTTTCAGTTCAGATTAGAGACACTAGGATTGGAAAAGATCACTTGGGAGACCCCTTTTCTTACTGGACCAGTTCAGGCTAATATTCATATGCTTTAAATCTTCAACTACTTCTTTACTTCAACCTTCAGGTCTCAGGGTAGGAGAGATTGACCTGCTAGTGAGACATCTCCCTTTAGAAATCTCTCCCTCATATTCTTCCTCTGATATCCCTTAATACTTTTCCTTGATGTTCCATGAATTTGCCTTTTCTTGTTTTCAGCCCAGTACCCCTTAGGCACAACCAGCTGTTTTCTGTCAAGACCAGAGCATATATGATAGGCATAAGATAATATTAAACATATTCTATCTATGGGTTTTCCTCGACTCTGCCTTCTGTTCCTGGGCTCCTTGCCAAACCTCTTGGCACATCCTTACCTTTTGCAACGTCCTGAATGAATTGATGACTGGGACAACTTATATGATTGAGTAGAAGTACTCTCACTGGAAGTGACAACTTTGTTCAGGTCTCAAAACTGATGAGTTACTAAAAAATCAATTTCCCTATTAGCCAGTCAATAAACTAAAGGCACCTTAGAGGTCATTGGAGCAAAAGTGTCTCCCCTGAGTTCTGAGCTGAGATCACAGCCTGTAACCAAAGATCTTCCTCCTCCCCTTGCCTTAGCACTCACACAGCAAATATCTCTTTTGTTTATAAAAAATACAACAAATATTGCACCAATACCCTGGGATTCCAAGTGAACAATCCTTGAAAGAATTGCACAGAAAATATTTTTATCCTTTTTTTTTGCTGCCCTGCATTTCTTTCCTCTTTGCTCACAATGTTCTTTACCCAGTACTCCTTTTATGATAAACCAGGTTTTACCCATGTCAGGAATGGCTGACTACATTACTGAAGGGCAGATAAAAGCAGGAGAGAGAATGAGAGAGAGAGAGAGAGAGAGAGAGATATAGACAGACAGACAGACAGACAGACCGACCGACGAACCCAGAGTAATTTTGGTCACAGCACTTTCAGTGTGAGGGATACAGGTGAAACACAGGTTTTTCAAGGCTTCTGAAACCAAGATGAAGCTTGAAAATCAATGCAACGTCACATCAAAGGAACTGAATAACCTACAGAACAAGCCATTAGTTTCCTTTGAGGTACTGAATCTTTGTATGTAGAGAAATGTATGTACAGCAAGGACTATGATGTAGTTAATCAATTTACTTCATGTAGTTTTACAATATGGAAAATAAATACCAAATTATTGAATGAATGGGGAGGTATACAAAGCTTCTGACCCCAATGGAGGTTTCTAGAATTTTTCACTTTGATTCACTCTGTTTCCTAAGCATCTTAGTGTCTCCAAACACTTCAGAATTCACCATTTCAAAAATAGCTGTAAAGTCATGGAAGAGCCAGTTGGCTTCCTTTGTATTAAAGAAATGTGGGTAAATTAATTCCCCAGCAAACCTTATAATTTCATTTGATCTTCATGTCCTCTTATTATTGTATGGTGTAAATGTACACTCGTCCCTTGTACAAGTAAAGGAGCACGACTTTGTTATGCACAGAGGTAATTCTTACAAAATAACCTCTGAAAGCAACATACCTCAGTCACACCTGGAAAGGTCAAAGATTCCTTCACTAGTTATTGAATCTTTTCTTGCTCATTTTTTAGGGAAGTTACAGAATAATTGCAGAAAAAAATGTCCTATGGCATGTGTAAATGTTCGAGCTGCATGGAGATGAACTGGGAGGAATGTCTTGCATTCCCTGAAAGTTTTCTGAGGTTTTTATGGAGGAATTTAAGCAATGTATCTGCTAAAACATCTAGTGTTAAAATTGGTTTACCTCTTACAAAACTTCAGCTGCTCTTTATATTTTGTGTCAGGGCAGCAGTATTCACATACATCAATTTTACGCCTAGAAACAATCAATTGCTGTTTTTCTGACAAAACTCCATCACTGTAAAAATGTTCCATCAAATATCTGGTAATAATGTTCTAGAGAAATTCTATTGAAAAAAAACAAGTCTCTCTAAGCCAAACTACCCACAGCTCACCTGTAAAAATGTGAAATAAAATGGTCATGCAATATAAATATGTCTGAACCAGTAAACAATACTGTAGAAAACATAGAGAAGAGCTGAGTAAATAAGTATGATCCAGGCTATAAAAAGCTGGTGGTAATCAGGAAATGTCCGGTTCACATGGTTGACTAGAATAATATCAGAGCAATTGGCACCAGGAAAAAGTCTTTCAGTGCACTCCTTCCGTGAAAGCTGTGCTCCTTTCTCATGATAGACTCTGTCAGCAGCCCAGGTTCCAGAGGGTCTGTGCTGGTGCTTTTGGGATATTTTCACATGACTTTTCTTATTAAAAATTAATCCTGATCTCACCAAAATTCTGCCAGTGAAAGTCACTTTGAAATATTTTGCTTGTCTCTTGGAAATGTAAAAATGTTTTGGTTTTCAGGAAAAAGCACCACGTATCCCACGGGGAAAAACAGACCCATTTTCTAGCCAGTTCTCCCTGTCAGCTGCCTCCTCACCAGGCCTCCCACCTTCCTGAGAATCGGCCTATAGGGAAGTCATCAAAGCAGACAGATTTTTCTCTCTAGTTGCAGGAACTGGTTTTGGTATCTTCTCTCATTCTGTTGTTAATAACTGCTATTTAAGTTTGTTTCTTCACCAGCCTTCATTTCTTTTTACTACATATTGTCCCTGATCTTTTGGGTTGTATTTTGTTCATTTTTTCCCATGGTGGTTGTAATCTTGTTTTTCCCTGTATTGGTCATCGAATATTGTGTCTCACATTATTTCTTATCTTATATCTTTCCTTTCTACTATAATAAATTCCCATATAACCTTTGATTCCTTGAGTCAGAAAAACACAGCATCTTTGAGATGGCTGTCACCTTTTGGGTTTAGGTATGTGTGTAATCAAGTAATTAAATCCCCTGCTCTTTTCTAGGATTTTCAGGTTTGCCACCATTACCTCTATATCCCAGTTTTAAAGGAATCCTTAACATTAAGCTACAAAACACTGCCCAGTTTCACTGCATAGGGTTTTCCATTATTCCCTTCTGAACCATGTAAATACTTTTTCTCATTGTGAAATCCTTTCCTTTTTAACTTGGTCCAGGAAAGCAAGGCAGATATTGAAAAAATATGAATAGATGTGCTGTGTAGCACTGGGAAGCTGAAGTTCAAGGGGACCAGGGGAGGCACAGGGGATTGAGCTAATGGCTCTAGAAACCCTGGGCTTGTGGTAACAACATGGACTAGCTCCAAGGCTGCAGGGATTATTCTTCTGTATATTGCATGGTGCAACAAACTGAGCCATGGAACACTTGAACAGAAACTTCTCTTCTGTTTACTCAGGAGGAGGAGAAGAAGAAGGAGGAGGAAGAAAAAGAAAGTGTGTCTCACTCTCTTACTTCCTATTAATAAAGTGAGAGTAATAATATTTATTTTCTACCCCCTTATTCATACTTAATGCTCTTTAGAATAGAGGCTGTATTGCCAGTGAGGTTCTTCATGATGTGCACGATATGCACAAGGGGTATGTGGTGACTGCTAAGAAAAGCTGTTTTAGACTTCTATATACGATGAGAGTCCAAATGACCTTCAGTGCAACTGTCACTACATAACTCTGGAAGCACCTTTAGAATTTGCTCTGGCTAACAAGCCTGTTGGGGAGAAATAGTCTCTGTCATGCTCAGCAGCAGATTGCTCTGGATGGCCCAAGGACATGCCTGTGGAGATGCTCAAGGTTGTCTGCTCCTCCTCAGGCAGAAAAATAGCAATAATAAACATGGAGCTTTCTCCATATGAAGACTACATTGGCATGCCCACTCCCCTGGTGTACTCTCTGTTCAGCTTGCCCAGTATAGCTTCTAAACCTGCATTCAGACCAGCGATGTTTGTAGGGGCCTTATGCAAGTGGCTGGTTTAGAAAATGAAAGCAAATCTGTAAAATCACAGTGTGTGAGATATTAGAAATGGAATACAGTTCTCAGGGGAATCTTCACTGAGACCAATGGGATGATTCAGCTGAAAACGATGAATGGCTACTGCCCTTTTCTCCTGCCAAATAAACATCTCGTCCCTCACCATTGGAGCTGGGCAGCAGATGCAAAAATACAGCACAGAAAAAGAGTATAATTTGGCCATAAAGATGTTGCAATAAGTGTTGTTATATAACTGAAATGCCATCTCCTTTAGTGCATCCACCCACTCATTTTACAACCAGTTAATATTTTTTTGAACTTTCATGTTGTATTCTATCCTGCCGCCTCTGCAATCTTTTTGCCTATTTTTCTGCCAAAGTCACAAGAATAAAGCTGTCAACATTGCAACTAAGCCATCTTTCTTGTCTGGCAAATTGTCTAGTGGAGACTATAACCTCCTGGCTGCTCCACTGTATAATGTAAGTACCCTGTCTTAACAAAACAGAATTTAAATATTCTTTAGATACAAGATATCTGCAGGCATCTGTGCAGAAACAAGTCAAATATATTTCCTTGACATTTTTTACTTTTCTCCAGTGGGAATGGCACAGACATTCATATTAAACTGAACACGTATTGACATGCTTAGAGAGATGTTATATGGCTTTTCAACTGAAAAATCTCCAGATATTTGAACTGCAATAATAAATATGGCTGCTCCTGAGGGAAGGAAGAAGCAGCAAGAAAATTCCCCAGAAGACTATGATTAAGAAGAGAAGTGAGTCAATGCCATACAGTAGTTATGCTTTGAATGTGATTGGGATTTATGATTTCAATTAATGCCGGAGAACAATTTAGAAAGTTATTAGCAGGCTATCGGCTACATAGAATGTGGTTCGTTTGTGTGTTCCTCTAGATTAGCTGTATCATTGTGGTGTTTACAAACACAAGGTTGGGTCCTCTGTGATGTAAATTGGTGCCTCAGAGGCAATGGCTGCAGAGGAGCTGTACAGGTGTGCATGGAGCAAAAATGTGACCTCATCTTTATCACAGGCTTCAGTACATTGAAGGAGCTGGAATTTTGAATATGAGAGATCAAATACGATAAATTCATAAGGGAAGGAAGACCGATGTCCTTTTCTCTGCCTGTTCATTTTTTTGTCCCAAGAAAGGCCCAGGGCTGTGTGTTCAGCTGATGGAAATTTGCTGGACTGAAACCACCAAGGACCTGGGTCCTCCCGAGGTTCACTCACAATTTAGAATCTAACTGCAAGCTGACATAGATGCATAAACATGTGCTGCACATATCTACATGTCTCCCCTTGCCTATACTTTCTATAGACGCAGCTCTCCCCAGCTGCCTCCTGATTTCAGAATTTAAATGTCATCTCTATTTGTTAAGGCCCTGTTGCCCCTTATGATGTACATGCCAGCTCCCAGCCTCAGGCAGGGTGCTGCTTGATGGGGAACTCTGCGCTCTGTGCTCCCAGAGAGAGACCAAAAGCAGAGGTCCAGGTCCTAAATGTGTTTTGGCTCACTGAGCCGAATGAAGCTAGTCAAAGGCAAAGAAAATCAGGTATAAGGAGCTAAAGGCCAGGGGATTAATGAAGCATTTGAGAGGGAAAGCAGCTGTGGTTTTAAGGCAGTCCTGCCCTGGAGAACTGAGGAGAGGCACAAATACCCTCAAGTTGTCACTGGCAGCAATGGTAGCAAGTGCAGGAACCCGACTGCAACCTTTTCCTCCTTTACTTGTTTCACTCCCTGCCCCTGTTTTCATTTACACCTCTTCTACACACACTTGGAGCAGTTAAACTGGTGAAGACCCTTCACTTCTAACATATTAAGAAATATTTATTGAAGACTCATTATGTAGCTACGTCAGCATAAGTACTTTGGTTTCTAATGACGGCCGTGAATGTTCTTCCCCAAAAGAAACACTAAAATCTCCATTTAGACGAGGCCTTATGTAGATTGCCTCTCCCTAGTTTTGCACGGATGCAGAACAAATGCAAGGTACAACAGAATTATGTTTCCTTGTTTTCCTGTTGCCAAGACTAAAATATTTCATATAGAGCAGTTTTGCATGAGAAATATTTTCCCTTTCAAAAAGCAGAGTATCAAAGCCTTGTGCCTGTTTTGAACCAATACTGCGGCTGCCAGCATGACTCGTAGCTCCTTTGGCATAACAATATTTGCCAGAGACTAGAAGAGAAATCTCAATGATGCTTTGGGCACAACTCTGTGACAACAATAGAGCAATTAACATTTGAAGCTGACCGTTTCAGTCCCTACATGACAAGAATAAAAGAAACCTTCCACTGCAAGTCTGGTATATCCAAGACATCCAGGCCAAATTGTTTTAACACTGGGAATCAAAGAAACACTACAGAATCCACAGCTGAGCAAATAGAAACGACATTCTGCTTTCCAGTAGTGCCTGTTACTTGCAATTCCTGTTTAAACCTGTGGGAGGGAAAAGCTCTAAAAAAAAAAAAAAATTACTTTCTTAGAAAACTTGTCATTGTGAGAAGCACCATAGCAGAGCTCCTACCTTTGAAGTCTTGCTTACAGAGGGCTTCACGTGTATCTAAGCTGCCTTTCAGCAGGGCTCTTGGATGCAAGCTTCACAATGTTGGGAGCTCCACTGAGGCTGGAAGTGTGGAGCTAGCAGGGAAGAGGCCAAAGGCAGCGCGGTCTCATTCAGATCACAGAAGTCTCCTGGGCAAGCTGCTTTCTATCCAGAGTAATGAAAGATCCAGGGCTAAGGTTTCGGAGGTAAGCTGAGAAATTTGCTGAAGCACTTCAGGAGCACTACTTTTCTCTGATTGTACATCGTAGAGCCACTGGAAACAGAAAGAGAGAAGAAAATCACAGCTTGTGAGTGTGTTTTAAGGCCAATGTTATTCCTCCATAGCCTCCAGCACATTTCTGTTTTTACTGTACACTATCTGTTTTACATGCTCAAAAAATTGCGGGTAAAATGTTTTAGGCTTGTTTCTTCTTCCATATGGCAAAGGCAAAGCTTTCCCCTTCTATTGGCTCTAAAATCGATGAGGCTGCTCCTCTTTAACAATTCATATAGCGACTTGTTCTGCCAAGACTTCTTTGTTTGTACACCAGCCACATCAAATGAAGTTAGCACAGGACTGGGAAAACTTTATTCTTTAACCACAGCTGCAGAACTAGCAGGTGGAGCAGAGCACATTCTTGTTGAATATCACAGAAGTAATGACTGTTGTTCTTTTCTTTTTCCTTTTATTTTTTAATCTGTCATTTCTTCATTATGGAGTTGTACGTTTTGTTAGAGACTGTATGTACTTGGGCAGAAACCACAGTATCCATTACATTTAATTATTCACTCATTTGCTCAAACAGTGAGTGATCTTATTAAATCATATTAATTTCCCCTGCAGCTTACATGAGGGGCATTATAATTACCACCAGGCTGGCGTTTCAGTGTTATAACATTTGTAAGCCACAGTAAAAGTTTCCAAGGCCCTGTAGAAATTACATGCATATTTAAAGGCCAAGAAAATTTGCTCACACACCACCTTTAAAAATTTCTTTCTCACTTCTGTGAGCTGGAATTGAGGTCTCAGGTGAGGTGTAACACATCAAAATGACCGAGTAGCCAGCACAAGCTGTTCCCTCTGAGAGTCCCCAGAAGCAAAGGCAGCGATGCAGTGCGAAGGAGACAGCAGTAAGACTACAGCTGCTGCCTGCTACTTAGAATGATTCCCACTGGTTTAACCAAGTTCCCTTCAGTAAAGCAAACAAAGAGAAACACAAAAAAGTAAGAATTTTTAGTCTTTTCGTCTCTAGCATCCTGTCCAATGAAGCAAGTATGCTGCCATTCTTCTTAATCCCCATGGTTTCCAGTTGTATCAGTTCCCTTTTTTTTTTTCAGAAACATCCTCTTCACTTTACAGTCTTAGCACTGGAGCCTCCATGCCTCCAGTTTCAATATCCAGACCTGTAAGTTTTAGGAGATATCAACATGAAGAATCAAAACATCTGCCCTAAGACCTGGTATCAAACTGCAGTAAAAGCTGTAGTTTCTGAACTGGATTTCATTGCTCTTTTCATTTTAACTGTGTATCCATTATTTTGTTTTCTTCAGAAGAAAAAAGAGATGTAATTGGACACTAATGTTATAGAATGCTAAGAATCAAACCTACTGCTCTGTCCTACAGTGACCATAGAGCATTAAGCTTATACTCATATACTACATGAAGAAATAAGTTTTATCAGGGCCTCTTGCTCCAAAACACATCAGCAGAACTACTAATTCTGTTAAGGATGGAAATTCAGCTCTTCTACACGTGATAATGCAGATATGAACAAAAGGAATAAGTGTGATGTGATTTTTTACAGTGAGGCTAACAAAAAAATGCAGTGACCAACAGGAAGTTTTCTTTGGTTTGATATATCCAAAGATCTTTCTACATGCTGCATTGGGTGAAGAAAAAAAACTAGACAAATGAAGGCTGGGTTTGGCAGCACAGTCTTAACATGATGTACCACCCACAGGGTGAAAAAAGAGGGGTTTTCTCTCCAGCTCTGCTATTGCCTTACTGTTTGTGTTTGATTAAGACCCATGAGCATCTTGTACCTGTGCTCTGCTCTTCTATTTGTTTGGCCTTTTAGATAGGACACTGCAGGCAATAAGCCTCAGTATGTGGCTCTGCCACAACAGAACACTGGCCTTGGGAGAGAGATATCAAAACTATAAAAACTAAAACCAAATGAAAAAAGCCCACCTCAAAAAACCCTAATATGAACTAGTTCTGATGCTGGTATAAACACCTTCCAAAGATGTACCTTTACAGAACATAATCTGCAGAACAGAATGCACTGACAGTGGCTTGCAGAGACAATTTATGCAATATGCCATGATATCATGGCTGAGCCTGTCAATGTTTCACACATCCAAAGAGCAAGCAATTTTACTGTTTTGAGTCCTCAACCAGACTAAGATGTTGATAAATAAATGCCAAATTACAGCAGCCATTCTAGCTAGAGCCAGGGTTGTGTGTCTGTCTAGAGCAAAGCCTTTCTAAAACGTGAGGGAAATGAGCCGTGGTGAGCAGAACTGTTACAATGAAGATGAAATTCTTCACTGCCACTTCATAACTCAGTTGTTAGATAAGAACCACTGAGATCAGCAGTGGGACACATCTCTGTGGGCAACTTTTATTACACTGAGATTTATTATACCAGTCAGGGAAAGCAAAGATGCTGTATATCTCTCCTCCGGAATTTCCCCAAAGTATGACTTACAGTACACAACAAACCTGAGAATGTGGTTCTGCACCAGCTAAGTGTCCCTCCATGACAAGAGAAAACTTCATTGTCTGTTTAAAGCATCCTTAGCCAGCACAAAGATATAGGCCTCTTTCCTCAGTAAGAGAATAATATACAGTGCAGAATCCTTCCCTAAGTAGCATTTTCCAGTCTGAGTACATTGCTCTAATTGAAGTTACTGGTATTTTGACAAAAATGGAAGAGGCTCCCCAGATTCAGAATTGCTGGGAACTCCTATCATTGAAACTCTCCGAAATCACAGCTCTGAATACACAGAATCAGAGTCTGCCAGCAAACACTGTGGCTCTGGACTGTCCTAAGGATGCTGAAACTCAGCTCAGACAGTCTGTTAACCAAGGTTAAAGTTGCTCTCCTGTGCAAAACAACTTGACTGCACCTCTGGTCCATCGAGTATGGCTTGCCTCCAATATTAATGTCTTACTGCTGTGAAGTTTCACACCAGTGATAGCCACAAAAAATGTGGCTCTCTTATCCCTCTGATCAATTTGGAGGCAGAAAGAAGCTGCCTATATCTCTCTACCAGGCATTAGCCTGCACCATGCTCTTTGACATGCACGTTACATCCAAATCAAGTGAAGCATGAAGCACACAGCTGCCAAAAGATGGTTAATTCCACAAACTCAAACCTCAAGGAGAAAAATAGGCCCAGTGGAAATTCTGCAGATCAAATCCTGCCACAGTGCATCAGATTAGCCTCCCAGTTTTCACATTTGGGACACACACCTGAGCAGCAGTTAGGCTGTACATTGCTCTGCAGAGTCTGATGATGATGAACTCAGGAGAAGGTTGGACCCATCCATCTCAGGATTATTTCTTCTTGCAGAAACAAGACCTCTGAAGTGAAAAGAGGGAAAACAAAATGTTAAGGTTGGAAAACTGGTTAAAGACTCATGGAATTCAGGCACAGTGAAATTCCTCCTGTTTCTCCTACCCCTGTTGTTTGTCACAGACATACTCACAACCCTCGTCTATTTACAGGCTAATCTCTGTAGCTGGAACTCAGTTTGTGTGCTAGCACCCCACCCTCAGCAGACACGTCCATCTTTGACTAAACCAGAGGAATCCAACAAATCAATGAATCTACAACAAACTGAGAAAGAAGTTCTGTATTTTAATTCCCACAGACTGCTTACAATTGACACCTGCTTTCTAAGCTTTTCTATTTCAGGCCATGAAGACAAAACAGTAACCAGCTAATTTAACTACCAAATAGTGAAGTGAGAAAAATGTGAAGCATCATTAAGAACAGAACATTGTATGCCGCATGAGATCTTTGATACCTCATTTTCATGACAAAAATTTGTGCAATTTTAACAATCTTTTCAATCCGCTGATAAACTGTATTACTAGAACGATGAGTGCCAGGCACTCATCCCAGTTTGGATTTTGTACTTAGTCACATATCCAAAAGGGTTATACCAGTTTTCTCAGAAATAAATTGCTCTCTCTGAAACAAACACATATGCAGCAGAGAAGGGCAAATACCTTCCATGTAAACAATAAAATCAAAATAACCAGTTTAAAATTACTTGTTTTACTTCTGTGTCTAATAGGATCTCATAATCTCCAAATGTTTGTGCAGACTGGGTTTATCAGTTTAGAGTATCTTTAATTCAGGAATTCTAGAAACCAATCAAAATCAGACTCAGCATCTAAAGCAGATAAATCTTAGAGGACATTTATAGAACTCCCTGCCCTTGAAATAAAATCAACTTGTATATCCACATTCTAAAATAGGATATCTTGTATCTTGAGTTAATGAGGTATTAGTAGACAAGCTAATATAAGAATATTTTCAAATTAAAATATTTATTTGTATTGATATCTGATATAGACGTACAGATATATGGAGCAAAAAAACATTGCCATTTATTAAATGTTCCCATTAATAGTTTAAAAACAATGTTTATGCATAATGTTATGTAGGTGCTGTCAATAGCTGGAACATAAGACATCACGAAAACATTCTCTAAAATTGTAATTTTGAATTTCAAAATAATTATTGATACTACAGTTTATATTATTTAAATAACTTAGGACATGAGTTTAAACGTCAGTGCACTTTTAAAAGTTACAGTTCAAATAACTTCTAATTCTTAAAAATAAATATTTGAAAGTTTTATTACATTTCAGTCTCCCAAATATATTGAATTAATACATTCTCCTAACAGGAGGGCTAAAAGTGTCTGGGATAAGTATAAGATATGTTTGATTTATTTATTTAGAGGGTTGTTTGTAAAAAGGAATTGCTATTTGGCAATCACTTGGTGAATCTTAANCATTGAATGAATATATTCTCCTAACAGGAGGGCTTAAAGTGTCTGGGATGAGTATAAGGTATGTTTGATTTATTTATTTATTTAGAGGGTTATTTGTAAAAAGGAATTGCTATTTGGCAATCACTTGGTGAATCTTAAGGAATGATTGGACAACTTGGGAGACAGTAAAAGAAAGAGAGTAATACTGTTTAAATCCAAATCCAGAAAGGGGAAGAAGTTCTCTATCTCTTTTATTGATCTTTATTGCATTTAAAAACAACAACAAAAGTACATTATTACCATAGAGTTTGGAATCGAGTGTGCATAATGTGAAAGCAGGAGTGCTGTTAGGAGTGGTAATAATCAGCCAGAGACCCAGGATGGCTGCCCAGCACAAGCAGCTCCACTGATTGCAGATATGTCAAAGAGATTATTCTCAGAGGTATCCTCAGGCCTTCAGATTAAAAAAAGGTTTGAGAAGATTTCTAAATGTATTTCTTAACACTTATGCATGCATTTGGCTTTTTGGAATTGCTCTCAGAGAGGAGAATCCTTGAAGAAGCCTTAAACAGTGAGGTCTTCCACGGAACCTTCCCATCCTATCGCAGACTCAGTGGAAGATGCTTGGCTAATTTGTTCTTGAAAGTCTCGTTTTCCCTAAACTATCAAATCCGGTGTTCACTCTGTCTGTGCAAGAAGGTGGCGTTTCATATTCTGAACTTACCTGTCACTGATAAGCCAAATTTTCTTATTACAACAGTACAAAGAACTCTTTTTTGTTGTATCAGTTTTTGTTTACCCTTATTATATATTTGCAAACTACCTTGAGATATCATCACATGCTTGCACATTGACTGGCATCACTGAGCAGAACACTCACAAAAGTAACACAGTTCATCTGTCCAAAAGATGCTGCCTGTTTCCTTTTCTTAGTACCCCAAGGTCACAGTGATTACAGATAGCTTGGGAGATGTGATATGACAGTAGAATCCAAAAACTTCTCAGCTTGTGTCATGACCTCAGCAAAGAACCTACAAAAGGCTTCATTTTAGAGCAATTTAACAAGCCAATAAGCTTTTTCAAGTCAGGAATCTTTCAAGGGACTCACCTTGGGAATCCCAAACTGCAGGTCCTCAGAATGACACATACCTCTGGAGAGTGTCAGCCCGGGAGTGTATGATATGTGCTCAACCAGTCAATGTTCATTGAGGCAATTAAATATCATGCTTTATACTGCTGTCACTTGTAATCTAGTAAGACTGGGAATGAAGAATGGGTTGTCTATGCAATTGCTACAATAAACATCACAGAAATTGTGGCGCAAGAGTCACAAGCAAATGCTAAGTTGTTATTATCTAGGTGGCAGGTCTGTCCTCGCACAGAGTGGTAAGTAATAACTCTTTCACATTTGCAAAAGAAAGCAATATTTGCACTGCAAGGATGTGTCCTGTTAGTTTGAAAATAATGTCAATAAGATGCTCTCCTTAGAAACATCTCCACCATCCAATTGTTTCCCAATCACAATTCATTTACTCAAGGACTACACTCTGCTTGAGCGCAGGAATGATCCTGCTTTCATAATTACTGCTCCTATGTGCAAACATTGACAGCACACAGGCAATTCTGGCTGATTTAGCCAAGCAAAAGGTTAATGCTGGGTAACTGCTGCCAGAATATTTCTTCCAGCAGGAAGACATTCAGTGCGCAATAAAACCTTCTCCCTGGCTACTGTTAAGCCATTGTGCCAGGTCCTCGCTAAACATGGCTTCAAAGAGAAAGCAAGTGCTGAAACGCAGGGCCATTAGCTTGCTTGCTTCTTCCGTACTTTGACATTCCATGAAAAAAAAAGCCTGTGAACTTTCACAGTGAAAATCCTCAACAGTTCTAAATTCTTTTTTTCTACCACTGGCACTCCTCCAAAAGGCATTGAAGATAAAAATAATTATGTTTCATCCATTCTAAGAGGAACTGCAGCCAGAGACAAGACATTTCACCAATTATTGCCTGTTATTTTTTTACCTGTGAAGTCAAATATAGCACCCTCACAGTAATAAGTCAGTTACTGCACACTAGCTTAAACTCTTCAAGATGCTCCATCCAAGGGAAAGCAATCAAAGGAGCTAAGTTCTACATTTCTTAATGGACAGTCGTTGATCTTTCTACACTTTTAAGGATACCACTGGAAGCTGCAGGATATTTATTATGTCTGAAACATGCTAGATTAAAAAAATTGCATGATTTAAAGCAAAATACAGTACTCAAATCTGTCCTTGTACTATTACAGAGTAGAAATAAGTTGAATCAGCAGTCACATAGGTAGATTAACATATATGCATGCACACTGGCAGTGGTCCCATATTGCATGCTGTAGGCACAAAATAATTCACATTCACACTAGAGCTATATTCACCTGAGACCCACACTGAATTTCAGCTGCTGATTTCTTAGGATGCTAGATACAGTCCTGGCCTCAGTGAAATGAAGAATCTGGGCACTTGTTCTAGTCAACATTTGTGCAGATGACAAGTGACCTAGTGTACTCCATGCATGATGGTTTGGAAGGGACTGATCTTTAGAGAACAATATCCAGTCCTCCACAAAAAGAAATTATACCTTTGTATCATAGAATCATAGAATCACCAGGTTGGAAAAAGACCTCTTGGATCATTGAGTCCAACCATTCCCATAAAACACTAAACTATGCCCCCAAGCGCCTTGTCTACCCCTCTTTTAAACACCCCCAGGGATGGTGACTCAGCTACCTACCTGGGCAGACTGTTCCAGTGCCTGATAACCCTTTCTGTGAATTTTTTTTCCTAATGTCTAGCCTAAATCTCCCCTGGCAGAGCTTGGGTCCGTTTCCTCTTGTTCTGTCCACTGACACTTGGGAGAAGAGCCCATTGCCCTCCTCTCTACAACCTCCTTTCAGGTAGTTGTAGAGAGCAATGAGGTCTCCCCTCAGCCTCCTCTTCTCCAGGCTAAACANGTTCAGTTGGCTGTCAACCAAGACCCCCAGGTCCTTCTCCTACCAGCAGCTCTCCAGCCAGACTTCTCGTAGTCTGTAGCACTGCTTAGGGTTGTGATCACGTCTCAGAATAAGCAGACAAAACCAGACACAGTTGAAGTCCTGCTTATCCCTGCTTTGCCAGACTCTGCTTCTGAAAGCAAAACCAGTATGATTTAAATGAAAATAAACAAGGGTAGAGTTCTAATATTTTGCTACATTTATTAAAACTCTCAGTGCCTTTTCAAGGAGGTTATACTTTCATTTGATAAAAGACATGTTTAGTTGCAATAGGTCTAGGTGACCACTTGGTGTATCCGTTGCTCTCTTCTTCCCCAATGAGATAAAGCGAAGGGAATTGAAACTGCTAATGCTCATGCATATGAATACATTAAACAGCAACAAAGTTAGTTCTCATATACACGTACAGCAGCACAGTCGTGAGTAAAAAGAGGGTTTTTTTAACAGTAGCCCTATTTACTCTGTCATCAACCTAGTATTTTTTATCTTTCTTCCATAACCACTGATAATTACCTAATATATTTTGTCAACCGCAAGTCCATTTTCTGAACAGAAATGGCACTTAGACACGGATTGACTCCAATTGGCTTCGCCGTCTGTTCCACAGAGGAATGGCCATTGTATGACTTTTAATCTCATATGAAACAAAAAGATTAAACTGTCAATATTAGGATGAGCCACCATGACGGCTGCCCTGATGGAATGGTGCTTCCGAACTGCTCCTAATAATATGTATGCAAGGAATAGATTTTTCTTTATAATGCATGTAATTAGAGTACAGGACAAAATGTTCTGTTCAAATTCATGACATGCACAACTAATAGAGAAAGAGAGAATGAGGCCCTTGGCTATTTATTTGCATGAAAAGGCTTCAATATAGGCTATACTTTAGAGAAATTAGTTTTTAATCTAGGTGACTAGATGAGATTTTGACCCTGAACTGTTTTTGAGTTGACCTGGGAGAATTTATGCAGAAATAAATGTGATGCCCTGGAAGCCAGATGGGTGTCTCTTTTTTCATTAATTTTTGAATGTCTCATGTAGTCAAGAGGAGCAGAAAATCACTCCTTTTAAAGGCTTACCTTATGTGAATTTGCTTTGACGAGACACAATCAAAAAAAGCAGATAGAAATCTTAGCAGCAATGTATTCTTTGTAAATTTGGGCATTGAAGGAGTTAGATACACTGATTCAGCGGCGACTCCCCCTGCCTGACCTATATAAAAAGGAAACATACAATTGTAGCTTTCTATGAATACATTAAGTAGAACAACTTACTTACTCGCTCATCAAAAGTCTGTTGAGGAGAACTATTGTTCTACAATTTTAATAATAACCGGATCCAACATCTTCTTGAAGGGAGGTTTCAGGGCACAACTGCTTTTTAAATAGTGCTACTTGTTTAATGGCTGGTACAATAAACGTATGGCCACTGCAGGTGAAAATTTTGTATAGGGTCAGGGTACAAACTTCTTATCTCCAGGGAATAGTTACTCTGATAAGGATCTGCATCTCTACCAACTCACGCCTTTATGAATCATTGTTAATAGCATGCAGTACGATTCTATGAAGTAGGGACAATTATTTCTAATATATCAGACCATTAAACTATGATTTTTTTTCTACCCGTATTAGCTTGAGGTCAGATCTATCATGTTGTTTTTATACAAAAGCAATCTTACAATTAGATTTCAGGGGCTTTGGAGGCACCCTAATTGCTGCTATGCTGCTTAAGATGCTGAGTGACCCTCAGCATTCATTAGGGCTGGTTTTTTTTGCTAAACTTCATCTTTCTTTAGCTTCATCATTCTTTCCTCTTCATCCAACACTGCATATAAGCTCCAGAAGAGATTCCAACCACCACTGTGTCAGATATTCAGCATCTCTTCAGCACATCACCATTGGAAGTTAATAGTGCTTTTCTGTTAAGGAGTGTCCTGGCTACCAGCAGAACCAGCATACGAACTCCTCCAGACAGCAACATAATGAGCACACAGTCCTCAGAGCAGTAAAGGACATTGAGCCATATTTATTGCTGTAAAAATCTCCAGCTAATTAGTGAGAACATATCATTTCTTTATGGTTCTACATTTTGAGGAGGGCAGAGAAGAAAGGACCTTTGATGTCTGGGGAAAGACAAGGGTAAAGCGTCTCCTAGCAGCTTGATGAATGAACAGGTCACAACAGCAGAGGAAAAGCAAGGATTTCTGTTCTAGCTGATGAAAAGGGTGGTTCTGCAAGCAAGTACAGAGGTTGGAACAGGCCAAAGCCATTTTGGACTCTGCCTAAAGCTTGGGCAGTTTTAAAGACAATCTATCCACAAATTTCTGTGCTAATTGCTAAAACTGCTTTTAGGAAACCCAGCTTCCAGTCTTTGCTCTTCTGTAATCTCCTCTGAAATACAAGGCACACTACTTACACTGTCCATGCCTCACAGTTCTACCTGCAAACGTAGGAACAGTAGCTGGTGAGTAATATCGATAACACACAGAGGAACAGCGAGATGCCACGTGCTACAGTAATGGAAGGACAGTAATAGGCAGAGATAGATGTCCTTTATTCTTGTGCTTCCTCAACTGCTAATGTTCTATTTTTGGAGTGCACTTGGAATTCAACATCATATAAAACTGCACTATTCCTGATTACTGCTTGTCACAACTTTCAGTAAGAAGAGCTCATTAGATGCAGTTAAAGAAGTCTCCCAACATCCTTCCTTTCATCCCACAGCCATCATGCTGTTTCTCTGCAGGGTTTAGAAGCATGTGGATTTGCTGATGTGCACACTTTTCTGCTAGCAAAGATTCATCTGCTTTTAGATTGGAACCTGATGTTGTTGTCTCTCTTTTCTCAGAACTGAGTCGTATTTTCAAAACCTTGGTCCATGAATCCTCCTCAGTCTATATCAAAAAGCAAAGCAAAGATATAGACTTAAAAGAAACTGCACCCTGCTGTTAAACAAGGTAAACATAGGGACAATTTTATAGCTGGGGCATTAAAGAGGCTCTGAGGTGACAAAAATAATTGGCTTAGTTTGAAAGGACTTTTGTTGCTGGGGCAGTGCAACCAGGTTGGCTTCTCAGGTCAGGTGCAAACAAGGGAAGTGGAGAGATGTAGAAGGCGAACCGTGGAGGACAAATAACCATAGGCTGCGCTTCCCGAGTGAAAATACATAGAGGGCTGAACAGCACCTATGGGACATATACTGAGTGCTGGTGACATTGCCTGGTCTCTGCTGATAATGGAGGCACAAGCTTTCCTCTCTCAGCCCCTAGCTTCTAACCAAAGCCTTTGCCCTGCCACAGTGATGTCAGAGGCACTAAAGCCAAGGGAGGGACAGCAGAGAACTTACGCTCTGTGTCATCCCCTCTAGAAACACCTGAATACTCCTTATTCATACACTGTCCCAAAGTCTATTTCATCCCAGGCCTTCTACATCCAACATATTCCTCAAGGACATCACAAAGGTACCCAGTAGATCACACTCAATACTATACTCAAATCCACCTCTGACAGAGAAAGTTCTTAAAAACCTATCTACGAAACTGTCACTAAGTAACAGCTTAATCCTGCTTCTAAATCTGAGAACACGGGTGTTCACAGTGAAACTTCACATCACTGAGACCATCCTCAAGCAAAGGGCTACATCACTTCAAAATATCAAAGCCAGATCTACGCAAGTCGCAGGTAAGTTGGAGTACTTGTTAAGTGGCTTTCATACTCATTTCCACATTAGTTTGTTAAAGCCTTTTGCTGATATTTGCCACTTACCAAAAGACTCTTCCAAGCCAGCTTCTCCTGGATGCTCAAGTAAATGAAGGCCTTCAGGAATGACTGTGAAAATATTTCCAGAAAAAAATTGTAAATTTTCATTTGCTTTCCCAAGAAGAACAAAGCTTATCAAAATTTCTGTATTTGTGGAGAAAATAACCCAGTTGTTGTGGAACACAACGTCACATGGATAAGGCTCAGAAGGTAAGGTAAGTCCTGATAAGCATTTTTTTTCCTTCTGGCAGGATTGAGCCATGGCTTAAATAAGAAAAAAACAACAAAGTAAAGGAACTTCAAAAATGACCATGAATTGGTAAATATTCTTCCTCTGGCATTTCACTTTGAGCACCTATAAAGAGGAGGAATAAAACTAAAGCATAAGCCATCTAAAGTATGTGAAATCAGAAAAAAAACCCCAAGAAAAAACCCAACAAAAAAAGACAAGACCTGTGAGATGTGCTATGTAGGTGTTGCAGCACCCATGTCTGTCCACAGTAAGTCTGATGTATTTTTGTTAACCCATGGTCTTTCTTACAGCACACAGCCAGCTCTTCAGACTCTCTCTCTGTGTGAGTTTAGGTTTTATAGCAGTATCTCACCTGCTGAGATAACACTTGAAAAATCGGTTCACCTGAGCAGTTCCCATCATCTGAGGAATAAAGAGCCAGCATGAGGAAAGGGACTTTGTTACGAAGTTCTGTGCAGACAGAAGCATTTGGTGACAGCGGTTTCCCAGGTCAGTGCTCACCAACTGTTGCTCTAGAGAAGATTTAAGAAAACATAAAGTTATGTAAGACCTAATCCAGATTGAGCTGAAACTGATGGGCATTTCCCTTTGACCACAGTGTGCATACACCAGCCTGTGAAAGGTGACATCCTAGGTGGGAAAGAACACTTTTGGATTGTTGTGAAATCCAGAAGCAACAGATCTATGAGCAGATTGATAGCTTTCCTGAGTGCTGACCGCATCTGTATAGTGCCTGACACATGTGGGTGGTGTTTTTTCTGCAGTGGTCGTGCTCATGCTGCTCAACACAGTCAGATTTTTGTTTTGTTTTTCTAGATGATCTTGGCTTGTGAAAAATGGGAAATACAGACAGAAATGCATTCAGAGAATGGAAATGAGGAGCCATAAAGAGTTTGCTAATACAGTTCATACATTCCTTGTATTCATAGCTTTCTTTATGGGCTAATTATTATGCAGGCTCATGTTTGGTTTCTGAGCAGTTGGGAAACTAGTTGGAAGGTGCATGCTGAAGCTACACTGTCTCATTATGCTACTTGCTTCCTCAGTTGGAAAAATCATCTCTGACAAGCCACTTTCCTGGGTGCAGAGCTCAAAAGACGCCAAGAGGCTTGGGGCTCGATGAAAGGTATTTGATGTCAATAGCATTTGACATATGCGGGTTTGATATGTTCCTAGCTTCTAAGTGATGCCAAAAAAGCAGCTTATGAGAATAATATAAAGACAGAGGACAGAGATCTAACCTCCTTCAGGTAATTGCTCTGAGTTGTAGCAAGGTGACCTTCATCCCCACACAGGCAGCTTGCTGGTGAGAGTGCAAAAACAGTTTGTCTCTCCTTGTTCTTCGTAGGCATATGAGAGACAGTCAGTGCTGTTGAGAAACCATTGATGATCCTGTGTCTGCTGCCCAGGGAGGCTGGATGGTCGCCTTTATATGAGCACAAGGGTCGCTGTCCTCAAACTTCTCAAACAGTTACTGTCTGTGATGATTTGCAGTCCCCCTGGTACGACCAAACAATTTGGTTTATTAGCAGAAATAGCAGCATGAACCCTTCCAGAGGCCTCCAGCTCTGGGTGCCTGCCCAGACTCAGGTAAATGAATAGCCATATTATACAGATTGCACAGAATCTTGTTGTTTGGATACTTCCACAGAATTTTGCTCCAAGGTAAAAAACTGCTTTACACATCGTGCTCCCAGATGTAGATTCATTTTCCTCTGTGTCAAAGCAACACAGAGCCATAAGTTGGGAATACGAATGATGCTCTGTTTGGGCTGGGCAGGACTGTATGGACCAAGTCCCTTGTCAACACCTGCTTCAAACACAAGGAGGGGAGAGGGAATAGGTTTGTGCCTGCCTTAGCTCATGGAGCATTGTCGCAGGTTTATGCCTCCTTTCCAACATCCAGGGGTAACTTACTCCTCCTCAATTGTCACTGTTTTCAGCTGGTTCTCAGCAAATTGCTTTGCTGCTTAATAAGAGCAACTTCCTGCTCACTTGGATTTTGCATCTCTTACTGTAAGGGCCAAAAGCAATCTGTCCTTCCTCTGTGAAGAATACTTTCTGTCCTCCACGTGCTCCTGTTCAGATAGAGCTGTCTGCTGACGGCCCTCACACCCATTCAGATGCATTTGTTCCCAGTAAAGACACAATTTAAAGCTAGTCCACTTAAAAGCTTTTGAAAATTGTCACCCTAAATCTCAAAGCTAGAAGTCATGGATGGGGGCAGGGCATGGCTGGACCAGCCCCACTGCTGCTTTTTAAAGCAGAGTGTAACACAGCAAAACACCCTTCAGAACCAAGTCCTGTACAGGCAAGAAGTGGCATTACACTCCCAGGAACGTCTTACTAACCTCTCCAGAACAGAAAATCCATATTTTCTACCATAAAATTCTAAATCCTGCATGCCTCTTTCCAACCCTTTTTTGTGAGATGCCATTCCCATCTACTCAAATTTATGCCTTTTACCCATTGCTACAGTATTTTACCGAGAGCTTGTATAATTCTAAATACTACATGCCATCTAACTGTTTGGATTCCCTTTGGGCTAGGAATTGTATGTATTCATAATAAGACATAATCCTGATTTGAAAGACACAAGTACATAAATGGTAGGATGCAAAACTCCAAAGTAGAACTGTTACACAGAGTTTATATAGCTCATATAGGTCCTACAGCATCTCCCCAGCTGGAAATCCAAACATCAGACCTGGAAATCACTTGGGAAAACATGGTCAAATAGAATGAGTAATTTCTCAAAGACACAGGGAATCTGCAAAAAGCACCAAGACCAGAAGCAAGATCTCCCAAGTGAGATTTAAAATGCTAGTCCTAAAACTCTCCCTGGTACAATTCTACACGTCTTTCTCGGATGTCTCATACCTGCTTCTTAAATATCTTTTAATAACAATAAAAAATAATAAAAAACATGCAGGTGCTTCTGTTTATGAGTAAGAAACTTTCTTAGAAATTCACAAGAACAAAAAATCAATGTGTGTTCCAAGGCACAGTAAGATTTCTGAGCAAGCCTTCTTTATTATTCAGTTTAAGCACAACTAAAATATATAGCTCTTTTGAACTTGGTTTCTATCTGAAGCATGCCTTGTAGAACAATGTTTCTCTCTCCTTGTAATTCTGGCTCCACAACACCAGTTTTATTTGCCTGGCCTAGCAAACAATGATCTATCCATCCATGTCAAGCATATTATGTCAAATTTATTATGGCAGCTTTTCAGCATATTTCCAGTCAAGGCTTCATTCTTCTTACAGATTCTGCAAATGAACAACAGTTTTAGTTACAAATGCCTCCCGGTGAGGCAGCACTCCCGACAACAGAACTGAACTTACTGTACTTCTTGCAGGATTGTGACACCCATATAACCAATCATTATGACACAGTGCTGAGAAACACCATTTTGCTCTGTGGTTGATATACTCCCAACTCAAAACGAACAGCAGCAATACTGGGAGTAATTCAGACCTTGATTAGTACTCGAATAGATCAAGCACACATCCACAAGTTCTCATAGGAGAAGAATTAGCTGCCCACAGCCAAAGCCCCAAACTTTGGGAGAGGTTTGCCCATCGAACAGATGACGCATATGTGGAAAAAATGACTATCAAATATGCACAGAGTATGTTGCAAAACAGAAAGAACTGCAAGATGTTCCTTGACAAATGGTGGTGGTGCTAACGAGCATCTGGACTAAACGATTATATTCCCTTTTTGATTGAAAGCACTTAAAGATTTAGATCATCTCTGACCCAGTAAAGTATTAACACCTGTTCATAGTGAGGCTTGCTGACTACAATGGCAACACTTGCGTGCAGATAGATAAATGAACTGGGGTTTGGGCAGGAAAAATGCCATGCCTGGCTCTTCCCAACTGGCAGGATGAGCACCCAGTAAACATGCCAGAGAAATACTATTTTCAAATCAGAAATAGTCCTTGGTCTGCAGACTCTGAGCTGCGAACAACTGTGTAGAGACAAGCTCTGAGCTGCACTTACAGAAGAATAGTTGTAGTATCCCCCCTGAACACAGACTCCCTTCTCCTCCCTGACCTTGTCCCATCTCTGTGCATTTCTCCCATTCGTACATCTAAGCAACCCAGGCATTCCTGGGGAGATCTGTATGCTGACTGTAGCTTAGCCAGTGACATCTATGAGCCGTGCAAATTAAGAAATATTTGCAAAAAACCCCCTCTTTTTCCCTTTGCTAAAGCTTTAACTTTAGTTTCTCCACCTCCTCAACTCTGCAAGTCTCACAGTCCATGCAGTGGAGCCACCCTGGAATTTCTGAGGGCAGAGGTAGAACAAGAGGCTAAACACTTCAGAGCATTAGTTTACATGACATCCCCTGCTGCTCTGATAATCTGCTTCTCACAAAGGTCCACTGTATTATCAGTACCAGACCCACAGAACATGATTAATATGATTAGTCATACACGGACCAAGAAAAACTCATTTTGGAGTTTAGAGGAATGCTGTTGGTTGCTCCTGGAGAACTTGCAAGTGCAGAAAAATTGACCATCAAATAACTATTTAACCTAACATGCCAGTATTTCTTTGTGTTGGAATTTTATACCAGAAACTGAAAAAAAGCAGGATTTATTAATAATTAGCTGTCAGAGAAACTGAAAAGGCTTCACAGCTCCAAAGGTTTGAAGAAAATAAATGCAACCACTCAGAATATTTTTTAAACTGTGAACAACTGACATTGAATAAGCTAACAATGGTGAATTTCATGCAGGAGGAAATAGGAATATCACTCTTCAGCCCTAGGTTTTATGAAAGAAACCAATGTCCTTTGGCAGATAGCAAACTGAGGTAGGAAGAAGTAGAAAGTCTCCTTCTCCTGGGTCCTCAGGAGACCACCTGGGAGTCATGAACAACAGACAAGTCTCCAGTATTTCAGTGCCTTCCTTACTAAGCAACCTTGCTTATCCACACAGGTTTATAGCTACTACTGCTGATGCTAATAAAGCAGAGCTCAGCTCTGTAAGGTGCCGAGTCCCTTCATTGCCATCGCAGTGGGGCGAGCCTGTGAGTTCTGGTTTCATGCCAACTGGCACTGCTCTCTCTTTGGAGCAAGCGTGCAGGCTGAGCCACTCAAGTGCTGACAATTGCTAATGCTCAGCCACCGGGCAGCACTAACTCTGTCTTCTAAATCCCAGTCGTCTTGGAACCTGCACCAGATTTTTCAGTTCACTGGGAGATTCACTGAGTCATATGGATGTGCTCTGAGGGATGCCAAAAATGTAGAATGCTGCTCAGTGTAGGACCCTGTATCACGAAAGGTACTTTCTGCCTGGTCCAGTTGCCTAGTGTTAAGAATCATAGAATAGAATCACTAGGTTGGAAAGGACCCACTAGATCATTGAGTCCAACATGGGTTCTCCTGCAAAAGTAGTTCCAGAGCTTAATCCTAAAGCAGCAGCGTGTCAACAGTTAGAACCAGACACAGGGGGATGAGGAACTGTCTTCTGAGAGTGTGCAAGCAATAAGCTCCTCTGCAGGTCTTGGTTTCAGTACAGCTGGAAGCAGGTGAAAGTCTAATAACCCCCTCAGAGGACAAAACGAACTAACAAAACCATCAGCATCCATCCATGGTTTGTCAGGGAACACAACTTCTGTCTTCCATCTTTTCTTATAGCAAAGCACATGCTTAAGTGGTTTCCTGCAGCGGGATGTCTTTGCTGAACCGAGGCCTCCAGGAGCCATTGATCATTTCCACTGGTAAACAACCTTGTTTTTCACCAAGCAAAAAACACAGGCACAGAGAAATGCAGACTTGGACTAAAAGGTTTTGCATCAAGCCCAGAATCTCAGGGAATAACTCTGGCCTAAAAAAAAATCTAAATAAAATAAAATAAAACAGGAAAAACAAAATGTTTGGACACCCCTTCCTCCAACATCCCTTGGAGACCAACGGCTTATTTTAGCTTACTAAGGAATGAACTTTGTAGAATATCATAGAATGCCCTGAGTTGGAAGAGACCCACAAAGTTCACTGAGTCCAACTCCTGTCCCTGTGTACGCCAACCCCAACATTCAGACCATGTGTCTGAGGGCGTTGTCCAAATGCTTCTAGAATATTATCAGGCGTGATGCCATGACTGCTTCATTGAAGAGCCTGTTCCAGTGCTCCACCACACTCTGAGTGAAGAACCTTTTCCTAATATCCAACCTAAATCTCCCCTGGCACATCATCCTGGCGTTTCCTCAGGCCCTATCATTGGTCACCAGAGAGAAGAGCTCAGCACCTTCTTCTCCATCTTCCCTTGTGAGGAAGACGCAGGCTACAATGAGGTCTCCCCTCAGTTGTCTTTTCTCTGGGCTGAACAGACCAAGTGACTTCAGCTGCTTCTCACATGCTTTCCCCTCTAAACCCTTCACCAACTTTGTGGCCCTAGATACATCTATACATCCATTTTATCATGCCCAGAAATCATTTAGAAAAAAACATAGACTTTGACTCTGCCACAGAAAAGCTCAGGTTTTGCCATGTCAATCAATCAAACCTGTACAACATTTCTCCAGTCTCAGTATAAACTGTTATTGCTTAACTTGCAGTGAAAAACATCCATTCCAAACAGCCGTTTGTCTTCAAGAGCAAAAACAAATCTTCAACCACAGTACTTCAAATGAAGATTATTGTTCTCACAGAAAACAAAAAGAAATCCCTTTCCCGGTCATCTGTGAGTAAAACATTTGGTTTCCTAATTCTAGGTAGGGACTCTTCTGAACAAAAGGTTGTTTGTGACTGTTAGGTTAGGGAGTTGAAGGCACTTTAGGGTTTGGTTTTGCTTAATACTCTATTTTTGTGGCCTCTAAATGTGATGGTGCATAAAAGATATTAGCATTTCTAATTAAGCTCCCTGTTAGTAGAAACTTAAGTAATTCTAGGGTCAGGAATTTTTATTTACTAAAGATAACCAGGATTATAAAAAATATTCTCATTATCTGAAACACTGGAAATTCCTTGACCCTTCACATGATTTAGCTCTAGTGGGAGTTTTCTTTTTTCTTTTCCTTTTTTTTCTCTAGATTTCTATATTTTTAAACCTTTTTTAAAGACTGACCAGCATTATCCAAGGTATGACAGCTACAGGAAAGCAAGGCCAAAGAAAATAGCTTAAATCAATATTTTTCATGTAGAGATGTATTTTTTTCCCTTTCAATGTGAG
Source organism: Piaya cayana (assembly GCA_013389865.1). NCBI lineage: Eukaryota > Metazoa > Chordata > Aves > Cuculiformes > Coccyzidae > Piaya > Piaya cayana. Next base: position 74,811 of record WAAB01020192.1, read on the forward strand.
TGAAAAAAAGCAGAGTGGCCTCTTACTTAGCAACTACTGAGACCATTAAGAGTTTAGCAAGCCAGTGCTGTATTTATGCCATAATTAAAAGCTGCCTCTCCTAGGGGTTTAAAATGTTCTTCCTTGAGTGCACCAATTTTTTCATAATACATAAAGAAGTTATTATTTTCTTTTTAAATTTCCTTCAAAAGTGTTCTGTTACGTCACTCTGCAAGTCTCTTACACCTTAGGGAAAGGATTGCTATAGCTGTACTTTGGTTATCTCCAGATACACCATGATTGCAATGCATTTAAATAGAAAAACACCAAGATTTGCTATTTCTTACAGAAATTGGAAGCTGTGCTAGAGCTCAGCCACAGCGTTATGGTGAGGTTTTTGGGTGACTGGTTCTTCCTGTTGATGTAACATCCCCTTCCCTCTCATGGAGGCAAGGCAAACATGGAGACAAAGGAAAAAAAAATGAAATAATTCTTAAGTTTCTTGAAATATATCCCACCTTGCTTTGGGCTCTTTTTGACTGGCTTCTGTATAATTAGTTCCTGCTCACAATTTCTGTGATAATCGCACTCTCTATTAATTGAGCATATATTGTACTCCATGCAGTCAACAAGCGATGAAGCTGTCAGTATTTTGTTAGCTATTACATTTCCTGATTCTTATGGACTGTTTGATATCAGTAACAAATTAGCCAATTTATACGTCATAAATAAGATTCAAAAGCCCTGTTTTATCAGCTGGAGAGAAAAATACTGTTATCTTGCTTGACAAAATGCTTGTACTAAGATTCCCCCATGCCTTTTGGCAGGAATTCATCACGGCAGATGTATTCCTTCTATTGGGCACCATTTGGTTCAATTATTCTTAATGTTTAATGGCAGAATAATTAAACCAAATGGTAATATATACTCCAATAAAGTACTTTCATCAAATGTTTTAATTGTTGGATCGCTATAACTGTAGTGCCGAGTTCTTTATTCTGCTTATTGACATTTGACAGATCATGATCTTAATACATTATTTTCATAAATCTCTTGATGGGTTTTATCAGAGGTGAGCACTAAACCCACGGAAGCAGGTCCTCCTCTGGGAAATAGGCTGGGGAACTGGAACAAATGGGTGAAAAAGCAAAATGACTTAGAGCTGCTCCATCACAATCCTGGGCGCTTGTGTGCAGCCACCTTAGGCAAGAGGAGGAAGCGTGGGGGTGGTCATGCTCCTTCTGTGTGTTCAAGACATATTCCAAAACTCTTCCCCCTTCTAGTGAGTAGCTTGGGCTAAGTGGCAAAGTAACTTCTTATTTTCCACTTATGACGCATTTGAAGTCTTATGCTTGTAGTCTTTCCTTGGGCAAAAGTCTGACTGGACTTACAAGAGTTGTGACAGTGATAACATGGGGTCTGATCCATACCCCATGGAGTCAGCATAGTCTAGTGATGAAAACAAAGTCTAACACCCTCCTGACCCTCCTTGGTATTCTGGAGTCCATTAGAAATACTGTGCTGCCAGGCACAGGACACAGTAATCCCTTTGTCATGTGTTCAGAAGAGACCAGAAGTCAGTGAGGAGGAGGAGAAGCCACTTTGTTCCTCCACTGGGAAATTCACAGGCTATGAATAGCGATAGATTTTATTTTTAAACTGAGATAAGGGAAAAGCACAGCAATACCTGCCAGTGTTACCTACTTTCACATAGCTGTGTCCTGATCACCACCATCACTGCAGACACCATGCTGGTTCCAGTAAGTCCATCCCAGCTCTGGGATCTGAAAATACTTGTGCAAGGAGGTGGAAGCCCAGTATGTGCAAAAATGGAGACTGTCCAGGACAGAGAAGCAGACGACAGCACAAAAAGTCACCCTTCTGGGTGCCCAAGCAGCCCTGCTCTACTGCTTTAACTCCAGACACTGATTAAACAAGAGAGCAGTGCGAAATCCCCCGTGAAGAATTCTGTTGGGGATTGTTACAGGATTAAACAGAGCAGAAGGAAAGGGGAAGAGATGCATTTTTAAAGCTTCTCAATTAGTTTCTAATTGCTGGCATCCAGCCAGTCTGGAGAGGGAAGGAAAGGATGGGAGAAGAGCGGCTGCAGCAGCTGCTCCCAATGCAGAGTTTTCCCTGATGGTCAGCGGAACAGAAATGCAAGGGCTGCTCTGGCTGTGAGGGCAGCCTTAACATTGCACTCCTACTCATTTCTTAGTCCTGAGAAATGAAACACAATCACAGAATCACCAGGTTGGAAAAGACCCACAGGATCATTGAGTCCAACCATTCTTATCAGTCACTAAAGCTCAGCACCTCATCCACTCGTCCTTTAAACATTACACTGTTATGGATGCTTTTACTGTGCCTAAATAATAAGTAGAATTTTATCAGAAAGTTGTTTTGCTTTTACCAATCTGATTTCTTTTGTCCTTTCTTGGGGAAGACAGAATTGATGAAAATTGAAGAGGGGAAGTTTGGTAGAAAAATTCTACCCATTAAAGCTTTCACCACAAGGAAAAGCAGGAATTTTCCTAGGATATTTCGGATAAAAAATCAGTATTGGAAGCTCAGTCATGAACAAATCTAGAAGTTGGCCAAATTTTCACTTTGTATTTTCATTTTGCCAAGAAACAAAACTTCTAGTAAAAGCTTTCAGACAAAGATTTCCCATCAGCAAATACAACAAATTGTGTTTCACCTGTCTCTCTAGGTCACACAATTCCCAAAGCAGCCCCAGTAACAACTCCATTGCCATCCCTATGGGTGCTGCAAACATGATAGGACTGAGTTAATACTCACTGAACATGTCTTTGGTGTATTGACTCGGTGTTCAGAGTACATTCTGCTTTCCGACCTCTACAGCTGAAAGGCCTGCTATATTCATTCAATAACACACGTCAATTTTAACACTGTTTTTCTAGAGGGATATGCCACTGTGACTGGATTTGAGGTAAACAACCAAAGGACACCCTCAAAAGGCATCTATCCACAGTCTCCTGGTGAGCACATTTCCAGTTTAGAGGCAGCTCGGCTTCCCTGAAACAGGAGGCATTTATGGCCACGGTGAGTCTAAGCCAGTCTCCCTAGCTTTATAACAGACACGGTACTGATACACTAAGACAGGAGACAGAGTTATTGCAGCACCTACACCTGAACTGCCAAACAAATGTTTTACTGTGAACCACATATTCTGAGTTAGGGATGTGGGGAGCTGGGACATCCGTAGAGATACTGCACAGCTGGTCCTGAAGACAGGGAGGGACACAGGTATGTTCCGAAATAGCCACTTTTAAAACCCATCTTAGAAGCGGCTTGAACACAGTGTGTGTGTGGTTCTGTTACACCAGGAATAGGCAGCAGCAACATAAAAGGGACTGTACATAAAAGTCCTGCTGTATAGGCTGCAAACATGGGTTTTGCTTCTGCTTTGCAAGACCTGGAGATTACGAGGGGAGAACTCAAGCAGCAATGTGAAAAAGCTCAAGCTTAATGATGATGGTATGTATTGCTAATAACTCATTTCAACTAAGAGTATCAACGAAGTTGGTGGAGGGGCTGGAGAACAGGTCTTATGAGGAANTGGGCACTGGAAGAGGCTGCCCAGGGAGGTGGTTGATTCACCTTCCCTGGAGGTGTTTAAGGCACGGGTGGATGAGGTGCTGAGGGACATGGTTATTCTACGATTCTATGATTCTATGAAACCTGAAAATCAGTTTTTAGAAGGAGGCACTGCTCTGGCAGACCTCTCTGTGCAAGCCTTTTCCAAAGGACAGGCTCCTGTGAACAGAGATGGGAATTTCCCAACTAGAAAAGCCAATGCAGCTGTCATGCAAGAACAGGCTGGCTTCAGCAGATGGAGCATGACAGCAAGAATTCTTTAGGCTTGTGAGCAGCAATTTCTTCAATGGTTATAATCGAAAGTAGGGTGCAAAAAGTCAATAGATGGGTAATGGTTAAGGAAATCAATAGGAATGAAGATTAAGGCTGAGTTGTACATATGGTGAACTAACACTGATACTAGTCTCCCATTGTCCTCAGAAGTTATGTTTTGATGAGGAAGCACTTGGTATTCTGGACATTGGCATGAGAGCAGAAATATCCTACACCCATCATGGTGTTAATGGAAAAAAAGATTAATTCTCTTGCAAGTGACATTCTGCATGTCTGAGAAAATTTACTTTCTGCTCTGAGTATTCTCTGAAGCAAATTTAAGGACTGATTACCAGATGTTCAGCAGAAAAGCTGCGGAGGTATGTTATGTTAAACATTTCACCAGGGCTATGATACAATAGTTATGGAAAATTAAATGTATTGCTTCATTTTCCCTGTGTTTTGCACACGCTTATTTAGAGCTCGACCCAAAGGGGATTAACATCCTTACATCTGAAGTGTTGTTCCTCCTGCTGACAATATGGGAAAAGCACTTGGGGAAATGATAGAAAAAGCCACCGGCACTAAGGGCTTTCCAGTACCTCAGGTTTAGGCTGAGCAGTACTAATCAAGGAAGCTGAACTTCAGCAAATGGACAGGTTATGAAGGTTCAGGAATAATCTTGGGAATTTGACTGACTTCCTATTAATGCTGGTTTCTTTGGGCCAACCCTAGAAATTGTTATTGTTATCAGTGAAATATGCTCCAAGGAACAGTTACAATTCCTAAAATGCCTTTCTTTTCATATTTCCCTCAGAAAAAAAGAAAAACAAAAGGGACAGTGGGACGAGCACCTCACCAGACTCAGTGTGAGGTAAAACCAGGGTGAGTTCATAGCTCAGCTTGCCCAAAGATAGAATCATAGAATCACCAGGTTGAAAGAGACCCACCGGATCATTGAGTCCAACCATTCCCATCAATCACTAAACATGTCCCTCAGCACCTCATCCACCCATCCCTTAAACACCTCCAGGGAAGGTGAATCAACCCCCTCCCTGGGCTGCCTGTTCCAGTGCCCAATGACCCTTTCCGTGAAATTTTTTTTCCTAATGTCCAGCCTAAATCTCCCCTGGCAGAGCTTGAGGCCATTCCCTCAAGATCTCCAGGAGCTTCTTGCCCAGAGCTGCCAAAACCAGCTGGCTTTCCCAGCACCTTTTGAGAGGCGAGCCAAACATCTTAACAATCTACACATAGGCCAAATACCATCTAATGATAAAGGAAGTATTTACATCTTCAGAGTAAAGTTTGAGTTTGTCTGTATTTGGCAGAGAGGTGCAGAAGGGCAGGACACAAGTCGTTCTGCATTTGCTATGCAAACCTCCTCTCACTCATTGCTTGGTGGCAGAGGGAAGATGAGCTCTTTGATGTTCAATGGTAGCACTCCTGGGCTCATTGCAACACAGTACGACTTCCTGCAAAGCTGCAGGTTGTCTGTTTGCTACCCCACAGACCAGGATATTGCAGCCGTAGGAGATTAACACCACCCTGCTGCCAATTTGCTTTGAATGAAGCCTCTGGTCACAGGTAGCTAGGGCCAAAGGTCTGTTTTGCTGAGCAAGCAGCACAGGTAAGGCAGCCACCAAACACCATTTATTTCCTGAACTGTGCTGCCTTGCAGGGTAAAATTTTTAATAGAAGCAAAAGGAAGAACAGTTGTTATGGGGACTGAGTTGCTTATTGGCCAGTGTTCTCAGGGAGTCGAACAAAGCAGCGCTCTGAACAAAATGGCATTTTCAAAACCCCTCACTGACCCATCTGTGAAACAAAGGAGGAACGTCTCTCCTAAGCACTTGCTGCACTGCCCTTTCTTGCCTGTTATTTTTTATTTCTGTTTTGGAGTGACTGGAGAGCAGTAATCGGCATCTAGCTGTAAAGAGGCTGCCACATGCAATTACAGAGGGAAAGTCTTGAAGCACACAGAGCTGAAGCAGAGAGACATTTGAAATAAACTTAAAGGGAACAGCTTTGTTTAGCTGCATGGCCTTTTGCTGCCCCGTAATTCTTTGTGTCGATTAGAATAGAAAGATCAAATTTCTCATTTTCCCATCTCTGTATCTAGAGAAATGCAAAAGTTCCTATGCTTCATCTTTCCAAACCCTCTTTTCCCAGATTCACTTACCAATACTTTGTCACTGTCACTTCTTTGACAATGGCTTGTATGCATGCTTGTGTTCAGAAGAGTTGTTTGGCTAAATATGAGGGACCCACTTCCCAAATCCCATCATGCTGCATGTCCCAACAGCACCTAGTTTGTGGAATAACTTATTTCGATCAGTTGCTTCCTTTTCTCCAGACTTGGCTCATATGTGTTAGATTTCATTACAAAATAGCCTGGATTTAATTGGGAAATGAGGTTCAGGCTATTTCCTTGCTAATGCAGGCACAAGGAGGTCAAGAACAATGTTCCAAGATGATGTGATAAGGGAATACTGTCCTCATGGCATTGCTCTTGCTTCCTCCTTCTTGACAATGTGCGAGTACTCCAAGGACACAAGGAGGACAGAGGTGGGAGACTATAACCACTCCGAAGTGGAAGTTCTTCCTCAGAAGCAGTGTGAGATACAGGAGCAGAACCTTCCCTGAGGCCCAGAGAGGACCCACCGTCCACTCCCACCCAGTTCCTCTGGGTTCCCTGCAGATTTTTTGCTCTGTGCCTGCCCATCAAGGCCTCTTGGTACTTACATAAAGAGCATATGGAAGAGGCAGCTCATCAGAAGCAGTCTGCAGTTACCCACACTTCAGAATGGAGGCAAGTCCTGTCTCCAGCCTGGCACTGTGATCCAAGATACGCAGAAAACTTTTTCTCTTTCATACTCTAAGTCCTATAAAAAGGAAATGGCCCCAAGATCTGGGGAGCATCATGTGTTATGCAAACTCTACTATGACTGTCCCTACACCTACAAACACAGGCAGGACAGGGAATGCAAAAGGTCAAATTCATATATGCACTAAAGATCCTTCTGCAGTTTGCAGGGGGGAGCTATCTGGTCTTGGGTAAATTAAATCTCATCTCATAGTAGTTATCTCTGAGGAACAACATGCAATAATCCATGCATACTTTTACTTTTAATCTTTAGCTGGTACTTTGTGAGGCTGAACAAATACACAGACATGTTCAGGATTCTACCAAGGGTGCATCTGTCTCCAGATGAAAGGATCCTAACATCAAACTGACTGCAGCTGGGCTGAAAAAGTTTTAAATCACCGTGATCAACACAAGTTTTGCACCAAAGTACAAATACACATACCATGATTTCCTCTGGGTGATAGGCAAATCCTGTTATTCTACTTATGAATAGGCCTCATTAAGTGGAAAAAAAATGTGTTGGTGCAACCTGTTCGGTTTTAAATTGAAGATATTAAAGTTGATAGACACCCCTAATTCTCTGCTCAGCCTTTTATGCATTGCAATAACACTGCTCCCATTGTCAGGGAAAGTTTTGAGTTTGCATAATCTGCTTCTCATTTCCCTGGCAGCTGCAAATCATTCTCGGTGACTAAACTAAAAACAGTTTATTTCAAAAATCCACCAGATCTAGCCTCCTTTTCCCTCCTGATACCTAGAAGTTAGGAATAAAACAAGAAATCAAAAGTTTACCACGAAGCATTTAATCTTCTCAAACCAGCTGGAAGGTCACCTCATCTGTCCCTCTGTCCTGAGGAAGAGCTCAAGTTGTCTTAAGGCACCCCTGACAGATGCTCACCTAACTCTAAAAATCATCCACTGATGATTTCACAGTGCATTCCTTGGCTCACCTCATGGCTATAAGTCTGACCTAAATGGCCCTTATCAAAGTCAAAGCTCCTCACTGCTTGCCCTGTCCACACCAGGCTTGAGAAAGACTATTTCTCCTTGGAAGATTACTACTACTCTCTTTGAAACAGCCCTTTAGATGCATGTCAGGCTTTCCCATGGTTTTCTCTCATTGTATCTCTTACAAACATATCTGTGTCCAACTTTTCTGAAACACAGCCGTTTCAGAGCCAACCCTGAACAGGCAGGTCAGACTGCTCTCAGTCCATTTCTGCTCCTGCATTTGTCTAGAAGCAACTGGAGAAGGCAGGAGGTTGGGGTCTTAGCCTCCTGGGACAGCAAGGGACATGTAGGGAAGAGGCATTGAGAGAACTCTAGGATGGCATTTAGGCTGGCGTGCACCAGCCGCGCCTGGTCACTGATCCCTGCTGGTGTCACAACACTGGGCTGGTGCTGGCCGACAGGCTGAGTGGAGCACATCCACTTCCCAGGTGGGAGATGGGCGTTCACACAACACATCCAGCTCCAGACCTGCCAGCCCAACCACACAAACCCAACAAAGCCTAGCAGGGTGGATTCTGTCGTCACCAAGGGAGACACCATGAGCAGTGAGGAAGCAGAGAGCAAGCTCTGTTGCCAGAAAAATGGGATAAAGGAAATGGGAAGTTTAATACAGGAAGGGAAAAGAATCTGAGATGATAATTCAAAACATGCAGTGATCAGCTTTCCCTCGCTTGCCCCTTGCTAAAGCTAACCTTGACTTTAAAACAAACTCCCATTTTTGGAAAGTCAGCAAAAAGAAAAACCAGGCATGAAATCTCACCATCAGTTCAGAGGCTTGCAGCGGTGCCCAGCACCTGCACCCTACATGTCATGTGATACAGCACTAAGCCTAGGAGGGTTTGGATTTCTCTATCTGAGTTGACAGCTTTTACTATAGGGCCAGGTTTTGCCAGCATCTAGCCCTGTGCACATAGGCTTCCCAGGTCTTCTAGCCCTGCAAGGCTGCCAGCCCTGTGTTTCAGGCCACTTTTGGTACGTTCAGTAAGTACATGCAGCCTCCAGCACAAGGGAACCACCTAGGCCAACCTGACATGTAATATCAGAAGTTACTGTAGATGCCCAGGTCTGAAAAATCCCTGAGGTCACGAGGCCAGGCTGTTCCCAACTGGGGGAGTGGACTCAGCTGCAAAGGGACAGCCCTGCTTGGGATCTCATCTGGTGGCTGATCTGCACTGACAGGCTGTTCCCATCACAACCATTTTGCATACCAGCTGCTTTTCTGCACGTAGGGAAGAACAGCCCTGACAAATAGGACAGTAAATGCACGTTTAGGACATTACTCCCGAAGTCCCAGCTGTTACATTTTCACTGTGAGAAAGTAAAGGTATCTTGTTAAAGACATAACACAATGTCTGCAATAACAGTTTTCTCCTGCTTGCTCCTCTAAGTGCCCAGTCCTACAGAGCTTCACTAATGCAGGCTGAAATGTCAACATTTAAGGGCTCTCACTAAATCCTGCTTAAAACTTTCACAAAGGGGATTAACAGGAACTTCCCCACTACCTAAACTGCTGTTCACTTTCTGCGGGGGGGCCAATTCTCTCTGGATACAGAGAGCAAACAGCACCTTGGTGCGAGTGAAACGCCAAACGTTCAAAAGTACAAACCCGATGCTAATGAAAATTTCCATATGGCATCTGAAAATTAAAAATTACACTGTTCCATTCTGTATATGGCTTAGGAGTAATAAAACTTGTATGTACTTTCATTATCTTATGTATAAGATATACATAGAGAAAAAAATGGTTTACTTTTAGATAAAAAGATATCTATATAGATATAAAGATATGTATATAACATACTGATACCTGATTGAAACTGAATTCCTATGCCTTTCATTTCACCCACCTGTAACAAAATGCTGCACAAAAAACCAATACAAAAGATAAATTAAAGTTGTGTATTTTATAGAAAGGAAAGTCATTAAATGTGATCATTTTTACATTTATTTGATGAAAGTGCGTACATAACGTTAATTTGCAGAATAATAATCACGTACGCTCACAATGAATGGTTTTGAGACCAGAAGTTAGGTGCACAGTGCATGACAAGATTGCATAGCAGTTCTTCCACAGAATGCTTCTATTTCCAGTATTAAAATATATAAAATAGAGTGTGACTTTTCTATTTATTTAGTGAGGTAAACGTTTCTTCCTTCAAAGCAGTGTGCTTCTAGGCACCTTCAAGAGAAATGCTAACGATTCCCTTCATTCTAAGTACAAAACTAGTGGCATATTTATTGCTGTTCTAATGTTCATACATTTTTTCCTTGAGCAATACGTAGAGAAAGGAATGGAGAAGCAAAAACCTACAGTAATTGATGATAGCAACCTACCTATACTATTTGTGTCAAGGACCAGAGATTAGTGCAGATAATTTACTGTGAATGTAACAGTTTTAATGGAAATGTCAAGAAAAATTTATTTATATTTTTCTAAGTAGAACACGGTATTGATTACAGTAGCTCAAAAATCACAATTAAGAAATTTATTAGACAAATTTTTACCTCTCTCCCCATTTACAAGACCAGATCATAATATCTACTCATTTGCTCACTGTTCAAATTTATTGATGATTTTCAGCATGCAGCTCCTGGGCTGAGGGAGATTTGTACTAAGTTCTTTAGTTACACAAGCCATTTGGTATTGTTTTCTGTTCCTTAGATGAATGATGTGTGCGACTAACAGCTTGATTTTTGACTGTTACAGAAGAATATATAATCAAAATAAATCTCAGTCAATATCTTGAGTACTGAAAACTATATTTTTTTTTCTTGTACGCATTTCTACTGATGCCTGAGAAATCAAATACTTTAAAAATGGAAAAGTTAATTTGTGCTTTACTCCAAATAAATCAGAAATGATTTTTGGAAGTTATATAAATGGGAGAATACTCCATGCTCCTGACAGAAAACTGCTTCAGGTTCACATTTTATTTTAAAACCTCACAGCAGTGACATACTTACGAAAGAGGTTATTTTAAAAAGTTAGCAGCCATTTTCTTACTGGCAGACACATCCTCCTGGAGCTCTCTGTATGGCACTGTTACAGCTAGAAATACTGCACCTCATTTCCAAGCACTGGAAAATAAAATTAATCACATTTTGCTGGCTTATAGGCACAGTGTAAGAGTGGAAGGTACTTTCACTACCAACTAGTCAATCCCTTTTCCTATTGTGAGGTATACTTTGGCATCTACAAAAGAAAATCTTCTTAAGGCAAAATGTGTGATTTCTAAAAAAAAATAAACATTCATTTGAATAAAAATAGATATTGTAAGCACAATTTTTTACATAATTGTACAAGTCTATAAAAAATAGAAACCTATTATTAGTTTGCTGACTCTTTACCATATTAAAAAATGAATGAAAATATTGTTAAATAGGTGAATTAAATGTGTTTGATTGAAGAACAGTCCTATCAACAGAAGTCAATTAATAATTACTGTATCTTATCATGAGATTATCGGTGACATTTTGGAAGGAAAGTAGAAAAAGATCTTCATGAAGTGAAGTATTACTACACTTCTAAAGAACAAAATTAGCAAAATTAGATGAAGACACAAACCTTTCAAGAACATAGCTGCAAATTTTCTGAAGCCTGATTTGCAAGCCTGGGGCCTGAGATTGCTATCTACCACAAATTAAATCAACCAATACCAATGACTGCTTAGAAAAACTCCATTACTCCTCTCTGAAACAACAACAGGAATGATGTCTTGTGAAACACAAATGCTTTCCATGAGATGATCCTGAAGCTGTTATTTTTTGGTCACACTAGCCACTGCCTTCTTTGCCGCATCCTCAAGGTCATTTGCAGACGTGATGGGGAGTCCGCTTTCATTCAGAATACGCTGGGCTTCGTGAACGTTTGTTCCTAAAAAAGATCAGAATGGTAATTAATATTAATGAATAAATCAGCATTTTCTATTAAATCTATATAATAGTAGTTAATGCTTCAAACTGCACATCAGTTCAGTTTAACAACTGATTCAATGAGTGGTTCAGACAGAGCTGAGAATTAGGAACTCCTAATTTCAATGACAATTTTGACAGAGAACACAATCTGAAAACAGCCCTTGCATCCACAATAGGGGCTTTGTGAAGATCAGAGTGTCAGTCCAACATCCACCAGAATCAGCAGGGACACCCAGCAAGAGTAGTGGATAATGGATCGTCAGGCCTTTAAGACACTCTGAAGATTTAATCCATTCATTAATGAAAATCAGGTACAGCTAATCTACAGTCAGTGAATCAACAATAACTAAATTCATCCATGTTAATTGGAAACTGCAAAATGGGCTATGGAAAAACAAAGATCTGAGCAATCTTGAAAGATCTAACTGGTTTAGAGCTGGTCTTGAATATGCTTTTTTGCACTCCTGCTACAAAGGGGATCTGTGAAGCATTCAACACAGCATCTCCCCCTCTTCTGCTGCTCCACTAAATTATCCCATGTCGAAGGATACTGCACAGCTCTACAATATAAGTGATCCATTTTGCACATAAAGAGATTGAATTTAGCCAACTGACTCCACGTACAGTAAAGGGAGAAAACATAAATTGAAAAAATATTTCAGGAAAGCATGTTTTTCCCATGTACAAGAGGCAAGCACATCACTTTCCCATTTACTCTGGCTCACTCTTGATGGAAAACAAGAGACAAACAGCAACTATGGATTCTCCAGAGCTTTCTCCATCAAAACCAACTGGCAGTTTTGATTGCTGATGCACTCTGCACCACAGAAGAACCTGCAGTCAGAATCCTATTAAGGCAGTGGAACCCACACTTAGAGATCACACCACCCGCCACAGGCACAAGACCCTGAGCTGAACATCAACACCCTCCCTCCTCCTCCTCAAGTTCCTTGTTATTTGCCTTGTCAAAATGCTTAATTACTTTGTAATTAATAGACCTAGCAAAATGAATTTTAATTATATTTGGAGCTATACAGTAATTATACCCTTAATTATTAACCAAGCAAGAAGCACAGTCTTTACTGTGCAACTTCCAGAACGCACATTTTAAAGGTGATTTGGGGCTTTTGGCAGACTTTACAAAGTGTCTGAAATTGTACAGCAGAAGTAGAGAAATTCTGAAGTCTTTTCATCAGCATGCTCAATCTGGGATCCCTGCTATGGACACTGACAGACACCAAAGACATCTCTGTTGCACGTCATGATAGGAGAGGCGGGTGTCTGCAAGAGGAACGCAGGGTCCCAGGTGCCAACTTTTGAAATGCCCTGGCAGAAGAGGTCATGCTTCCCATCACCATGCAGAGGACACACTGTGGGACTTGTGTAGGAAGGTCAAAGACATGCAAAATCTCTGACAGAAAGGGGATTTGGTTGCATAGTAACATCCAGAACTGTACAGGATCTTTTCTACACAAACCCAAGGTATATTATAAGCAAAAAAGAGCAAACATTTTATCAACCATCCTATATGACACAATGTGGAAGCTGCTAACGGCCAGTATAGAACTGTACAGGGAAGTAAGAAGGCGCTAGTAAGATTCTCTTCACTGTTAAACTCCTCACATTTGTACAGTGATTCCCATCAAGTCTTGAGCATTTTACCAAATATCTAGGCAGAAGTGTGATAAAACATTTAAAACAGTCAAGGTTGCACTGATGTCTTAAACAGGATCCTACAAGACACAGTGTGTTGAGAAGGAAACAAAGGAAAGACAGAAAACCTTTGCTTGATTTTTTCCCCACAGACAAAATATTACACTGTCTGTGACCGCCATGTATTTAAAACTAACTTTCACTCTTCACTAAGTGGCCAATATTAATTTACTAACAGGTCAGAGTGGAAACAATCCATTGGATCTATTCTATGCTGCATTGCTCTACAGACCACTTGTCTAACATGCATTACCAAATCAATATGAAACACAGTCCACTAAGAAGGGAGGGTCAAGTTTCGCAGACAAATTAAAATATGAAAGCTGGAAAAAAAATCTCAATGCAGTCAAAAGAGTAATGGTACACATGGTATTTATTAAATAAAATACTGCTTTATAGGTAGGTCATGCAACTAAACATATTTTTCAGCAAGCAGTTACTTTGCTGTAGTTTTCATTTTATAATGACAGATTTTAGCCCATTACGATAAATATTTTATATATACTGAGAACACAGAAATTATTATAAGACCCTGCTGAAAGCACAGGTGAAACTTAAAATTAAATGTTCAGAAAACATTGGAAACATTTAAGAGCCTACAAAGAGCATCATACTGCAGCAGATGTTAAAATAAACAAATAACGAATCCCCCTGTTCTAGCATTAACCTCCTACCACTGGATGGTGTCAGAGAACTGTAAACAGAATCCCATGCACAGGCGATCAAAGTAACCTGCCCTTCACTACATGGAGAAATGGTAAAAATTCAAAGAGCTGAAGGTGATGAGGCTTTTGTTGTAGCTTTTTTTGTTTTGGTTTGGATTTGTCTGTTTTTTGTTTGGTTTTAAACTTGACTTCTATTAGGGGAATGTCTTTCTGATCAGAAAAAGAAGCTTCTTCCTTTTGACACTTGTTCCTGTCACTGACACTCCAAGGAAAATCAGGAAAGCTATAATTTTATCAGCAGATACTTTCAGGCTTTTTACTCTAAATATCCTCCTCCCGAAGTCCGCATACAAACAATAGCTTAAAGTTATACTTCTATTGCCTTGAAATCTCTGCTTTCACTAGCAAAGCGAATCAATTTAACTCACTACCTAAAAATTCTAGTAATAAATAGTCTATCTAAAGCACGTCTCTATAAACTATGAGATTATACCATCACACTCTGTTACAAATGAGTCAAGAGGACTGCATAGGTTGAATGAAAACAAATAAAACATCCCCAACCATACTCCAACTGGATTTTGATAATGGCCATATATTCACTTGCACTGTCAGAAAACCATTAGGCACAGGCTAAACTGCCACTGTTTAATGCTGATAACTAGAGAACACGTAAGACACTGCACTGCCATTTCTAGCTTTTCAGGCAAGTAAGATATAAGAGGAGAAGATACAATTATTTACATTTGGTACACCCTAAGAAAGAGACAACTAGTGCAAAAAAATAACCCAATCTACCCAAAACATTCTGCTGTGACAGAGTATTACATGATATACAGTACATCTGACACTATCACTAATGTGAACACGTTACATTATCAACAGCACTGGTTCAGCTTTGACTTGGTACACTGATGAGCACACGAAGCGCTATATTTCCTCCTGTCCGGATCACATTAGTTCTGCTCACCCCCAAGCTGGTAACTTACAGCCTCTCAGGTCGCAAAGGCAGACGTACCAGAGAATAAGGAACAAGGTATAAAGTTCGTTGCATTTGATATGTGGTTTGACTAGTCATATGCTTTAAGTAATCTTCTTTAGCAGGGAAACCTACTAAGTCTAGGTGGCTCACACACCTTGTGGCTGTTGGCTCTGCAGTCAAGACTAAATCAGCTTTCACTGTCTACTTAGAATAGACAAATCTTTTCTATTCTGCCTACACCATTTGCCCTTTTCTATGTTAAAACTTTTCCCAAATAATATTTGCATCTTTTCCTCTGCCCCAGGTTTACACCCAAACTGGGAAAGACTTAAGCACATTTAAATTTATGCTGAATGTTTAAAGCCAAGATGCTGAAGAGATTAATATGAATACAGTTCTAAACATGACTTTGCAATTCCCCATTCTTCTCTCTTGATAGGCAATTTGGGATCCTGAAAATCCCAGGCATACATACTAAACCATATTTGTGAGCAAGCTATATAAACTGAAGCAAAACTGCACTTGCATGTAAAAGATTTCTGAACATATTAAAAACCCACATTAGATACTGAAGAACACAGAAGGTTATGAATCACATGACTGAAAATATAATAGGAAATGTTGGATTCAGATATCTCAATGTAAGTGAACTTGCTTCTAGCTGTGTTTCAATATGGTAAGTTCTAATTGTTCCCAATTCTTCTTGTCTTACAACCACAGAAGCAGAGAATTCATTTGTTGAAAGAGAGTGAATGTGAAATTCTAGCATATGAAGAGAGCATCTAATTCACAATTCTTTCTTATTCATTCCTCTAACTCTGTGATATATAAAAGAGAAACAGGGTTTGGCTTCCATTCAGCAGTCTTAGTTAGTTTTCATGAAACCTAATTGAAGTACATTACACTGTAAAGGGAGCAAAATGCTGCATAAAATCATCAGAAGTTAGTTTTCTACATCTGTAAAAGATAAAATTTGGAATGTGTGGCGTCTTCATTTGTTTATGAGCTTTTTAAACAACAATAATCCCACATCTCAGCTGGCGAGTCCATTACTGATAAGGCAAGTAAATACATGTAATTATAAAGTTACCATTTTCAAAGAGGAGAGTAATCCTTTCTTTATCCACTGGTAAAACAGCTTGTAATTATTATACAACTGAGAACAAAGATTTGTGCACAGAATCCTGCTAAATCAAGACAGATTTGACTGATTAAAACTCTAGTCATCAGGACATTTGTAATACAGTGCATGTGGGCAGAGAGTCTTTAAAGTGCAGGTCACAGATCTGTTAGATTTATGGGAATAAATCATGAACCTTCTGTTGGAAAATTGTTCAAAATGGAAATCTAAAAAAGTGCTTGTCCCTTTTTCTCCTTTTGAGGTGTAAAATGTTACTGGTGACATTTGAGAAAGTCTTGGGTATCCTTACTATTTCCACTGTATTCATTGTTAATTCAAAATCCTTATATGTTTGGGTAACCTGGTGCATGTTCAGTGAAGAACAACGAAGATGATTAAGGATCCAGAGGTATTATTTCTGAGGAAAGATTAAAAGAACCAAATATGTATTTATATATTGCTTGGTTCGGTGATAGAGGAGCCAGAGAAAGCAGGAGTTACAAGCTAACAGTTTCTGAGTGCAACACGTGAAGGCTGTAAACATCACAGGTCTTTGTTTAGGACAAACTGATGGGCAACACCAGGAATAAGAGAAGGAATTAAGAAACTTTTGATATAAATATTATGCCAAAGAGAGAGTTTGCTGTACTATAATGGGACAGAGTTTCCTAAAGAAAACATGATATTGCCGTCTCTAGAGTCAGCATCTACTACCTAGTAAAGAAGATAACCAAGAAAAGATGTTTGTATTAAAATCTGTTAGATATTCTAAAGATTCAGCTTTGGTCTCTGTGTACGAAGCAGCAGGCGACTCATAAAGGTTGCAGGCACAAGAGAAAAGGCAACATGCAGTCACCTCTGCAGGGCTTTGGGTAACCCCAGGCAGAAGCTCTCCTGCCTCACACCTTTTCCAGACAAACTCCACAGCACAGTAGCGTCGGGACTCTCCTTGCTCAGCCCAGAGGCTGCTTTGCTTCTTCCAATTTCCCAGAAATCATGGTAAAAAACAACAAACACCCTTACTTGTATACAATCATGGCAGTATCGAAAGTAGTGAGGAAAGGTCAAGAAAACCCAGCGGCAGACCTAACAGACTGCAGTTTAAAGTGAGCAAGTTGCTTTTCCTGTTTCTCATATACCAGTTCTAGATATTGCAACAGAAACAACATGCAACTACCTTGTTCATAAGGAAATTGAATAACTTTTCTAATACCTTCTTGAAATCTTGAAATATAACATTTACAGGAGATGAGAAGTCTTGGAATTGTGACAGATAAATGTTTTTCCAGCTATGACAGATAGGAGAAGTTTTTTGCTATGACAAAAAACTAAACAACATGGCCTACAGCTGATAAACAATAAGATTTTGTACTTTAAGATTTCCCTGCTCATAACCAACATCCATCAGTCCCTCCTTCATTCATATTAAACTACTTCCTTACTTTCTCAAGGTGGTTAGTGGTGCTGCATTGCCCATAGAAAACTCTGACAATTTGTTTCTAAAGTCAATTCTAGAATATTATATTCTCCTGCACTTATTACAGCAGAAGTCATAGAATCATAGAATCACCAGGTTGGAAAAGACCTCTTGGATCATTGAGTCCAACCATTCCTATCTACCACTAAACCATGTCCCTGAGCACCTCGTCTACCTATCTTTCAAATAACTCCAGGGACGGTGACTTCACCACCTCCCTGGGCAGCCTGTTTCAGTGCCTGATGACCCTTTCTGTGATTTTTTTTTCCCTGATAATTGTCTATAAATGTCTATCCCTGTTAAACCAAGAATGTTCTTTGGAAAGCATTCAAACCCTGCAGTGAAATGCACAGCAGATATTTTCCAGAACAGGCTGTGGTCTCCCCTGATGTGAACTACGTAAGGATGGGAAAACTGTTTTTAATCATGAATGGCAAAAGAAATACCCATCTAACCAAAGGGCTTCATGGGTAACCTGCATCTTCATGAGTCCCAGTGTCCAGTGTATTCAGAACTATTGTCCCCTTCTCTACTGCAGTGTTAAACCCCACTTTCTTATTTTGAATCTCAGGGATGTAAAAGGATGCATTCCTTCCTTTCACCACCAATGCTGAGTGATAGGACATTCTACTGGCTTTACATACACCTTAAAATGAATATTCATGGTTTTGAGGAACCAAAAAACCCAAACAGAAACCACTAAAGCACTGTTTCATTCAATGGCAGAAGACACATTTCCCTTCCTTCTTCAGGGTACTTTCCACAAATTAGAGAGAGACTACATAACCCCTGCCATTATATTAAAGCCAGGAAATGCCAAGGAATTATCTTCTTTACCTCTCTCTTACTTTCTTGTTTTAAGTTTAACAATGCTGAATGTACTCCAAAAAATACTTCTTACCACTAGCAACTATTTTTTAAAAATGGGTTTTAGCTGGAATGGATATTTGGGCAGAAAAAAATAGAATCATAGAACAACCAGGTTGGAAGAGACCCACCGGATCATCGAGTCCAACCATTCCTATCAAACACTAAACCATTACAGTAATCTCTCTCTCACAAATACTGTTCCTAACACCTTTCTTTTAATTATTATATTGGTTTAAATTTAAGAAAATTATGTGTTGCTGCAGGTTTAGCAATAGTGGAATTGCATTCAGTTAAAAAACATTTGAAGAAGAAATATCTTCCAGTAAACAGAAACTTGTATTGAAATAATTTCTATTTGCATTGCAAATGTTACAAGGGGAAATATAATGCTTCCTCTGCAAAATTTCACTGTTTCAAGTACCACCAGGGACCAGAGATACAGAAATGTGTAAGGAAAGGTTTATTGACTGCAGGTCATGCTATGGATGAAAAACTGCATAGATTCCTATCGTGCTGGGCTAATCTGTTTAGTGCATAGAGACCAAAGAAAGTCAGAGTAGATTACTTTGCATCCAAAAGACCATTTTTGTCTGAAATCATGAGTACTCACCTTCCAGTCTGACCACCAGAGGCACTTTAAGCTCGAGCTCTCGGCAGGCTTTGGTGATACCATTGGCTATGATGGCACAGTTCACAATCCCACCAAAAATATTTACAAGTATTGCTTCAACCTGTAGGAAAGAAACAGAATAGAAAGTGGGTGGGGTTTTTGTTTGCAGGGTTTTTTTTTCCAAATAAATACAGGAAAAAGATCCAAACCGGGGTCCAAATTTCCCTCTCTCAGGCAGGTTCTCATGTACAGAAGGTACAAGCTTCACCTCTGTACTCAGAGAACTTGATTCCGTGTCTGTTATTTCTGTAGCTTGTAGCAGTCATTAACGGCCTTGGTCTAAACTGGCATCACAATCAATGTCACAAAAACATTATTACACAGAAAAGGGGATTTTGTACTGATAAGTGTAAATAAAGAGAGATTAAGTAATCTATATTTTGGATTTTCTTACTGTACTGAATAATCATCACAGACTGGAGCTCAGAAAACAGTGTATGAATATGCGGATGCACGTGCAATTAAATATTCAGGTGGACACTCCACAAAACAATCTTGATATGCACTTTATCATAAGCAGTACAGAAGAAAAGGTAATATACTTGCCCTGGCTTGATAAAGAGCAGCAAAAATCCTTCCTAATTAACAAGGAGAGGCATGTAATGAAGAATATGCATTACAACAGATTAATTGATAACCTCAAAAAAACCTGCTATACATCAGTTTCTGGAAACTGAAATTCCTGCCCCCAATTCACAATTAAATTACCCTTCAGAACATACAAGACATTAATACATATGAGATATTAATATGGTTTCTTTCCACTTGGTAAAGTAGTGTAATATTGAACCCAAGTTACCAGCACGGCTTATTAAATCAAGGCAGGGCACCACTGTTTCTTATTCCAAAGTGGGGCTAAACCACAACATTTGGGATACTCCACAATACGCTCACTGGGTGGCACAGACCAGCTTTGCCAGAGTCATATTGACTCAAAATAAGACAAGAGGGGATTAGGTTTGAAGGAATGAAATATCACTGGATTTCACTTGCACATGATGTCAACTGCAATTATGCTTAACTCATTGCACAAGATGAACAGATTCACTTTGCCCATCTCCAGGTAAGGAGACTCATACCAGCACCAAGAAAATCCCCTGCAGTCACGCGTGTTTATAGCTCTGCACAATCAGGTTTGATATTTCTCTGCAGAGGCAACATGACAATTAACTCCTGGGATGTGCAGTCACACACACAGATTGAAAGCTCACCGCTGTCAGTAAAACTGCCATCTACAACAAAGCAATAAAAAGATAAAAAACCCTTTCAACAAATACTTTACTTTCCACAAGAAATCAGCTCACTCCTTAAGCCGTACCCTGGACTGCAAAAACATCACTTACTGTAAGTGCATACAGTGTTTACATTGCACTATTAAACTCCAGTGCCAACACAACAGTCATAAAACCAAGACAGCAATGGAACCACCTCGTTGACATCTCCTTTATCACCTACTGCCCCTTCAGCTCTAAGGCTTCTCATGATGCTACGCTGAATGACCATAACAGTTCCCATCTGACCATATGGGACATGGACCCATTTTCTTCTTTCAGCTCTTCCATTAGACATCAACTCTTTCATTCAGTTTTCCGGGGCTGATGAGCCAGGATGCTGCCAACCCAGCTACTTGTCTCCTCTTAGCACTTGCAGTAGAGTCATCCAGTTAAGATCTGACCACTCTTCCAGGCATCCTAGTACAATACGCAGCATTCTTTTGCTTCATTTCTTTCTTTCTTCATTCTTTTGCTTGCAGCATTCTCATTTGCCTTTTCAAAGTACAAAACATCTGTAATGCTCTATAAGTAGAGCAATGATTAATAAGAAACTTCCTTCAGAATCTTCTTCCAAACTGAGGTATGATGATTCAGTACACAGCACCAACTGCTTCACTTCATATGGCTTGCACAGTAACAGCCAGCATATAGGTCACGATATTGCTTCTGCATCACAAGCAGAGCACACTAGGGATCAGAAGGAAATTAATAACCCAGTCAAATCAGAACATACAATGTAATTAATTTTGTAATACTTTCATATAGTTTAGACATGGGCCAACACTTCAATGCCATGTTAAATCCATGTATTTAACAGTTTAGGGCTTTCCGGATATTAAGTTGGTGATGCTATCGCAGTTATCTATTTCATCTTTGCACTGTTACAAAATCCTTAACTCTGTAGGAGCTACCAGCAATGAAGTCTCAGAAGGGCCCTCCTCTGCCTTGCTCCTCCTGCTTGTACACATTCAAACATTCTCAGTGTCACGAGGCAAAAACACATAAAGTGAAAATCAAGCTCATCAAACTCTTACCAAATTAACCCTTACGGTAAGGAAACTGGCTTTGGAAAGTGCTTTGATGTTAAAGTACATTACTGAGGTACTCTATGTGCAGGACAAGCCACAGACACTGCTCTGCCCTCCCTAATACACATTCGTAATGCAGGGACATTGCAGCAGGCATGTGACAGATCAACTTAACCAAGCGTGTTTACATTGTTAGAGATAAGGAGGCGGATTTTATGCCCAGTACAGATATTTTAATTCCTAATGCAGACATTCTTATTTAAGGATCTGCTTTTCAGCCTTCAAGCTGAATTCTAATCAGGTCTTCTAATCCATTGGCAGCAAAAGGAAAAAAAAAAAGTTGAAGGAAATGAGATGCAGCTTGGATAATTGATGTTTGTGTGTTTGGCTTTAACAAAAATACACTGTAAAATTAGAGAGGAGTCTAAAAGGATTCAATCAATAGGAAACTGAATCAAGTAGAGAATTCAGTCTTGGGTTTTACTGTAATCTTCCAAATAAGCCAAAAGATCAGTCCAAATGATGCTAAGATTCACTTTAACTCCACTGAAATTTGTGAACATTGTTTATATATGATTCTGTAGCCTGGCTAGATGTTGTACTTCCAGATGAAAGAACTTTAACGTTCAGACCCAGTAGATGGATGAAAAGATTTTCAGTATTTCATGTGCACAGAGAAGGCACAACCTCTGCATTATCTAAGTCTGTAAGAAAAATAATCCCACTGTATCCCAGAACCATTACATATGGATGTGCTCAGTATCTGATGAGTATGGAATATTAGACATATTACAAAGAGGGCAAACTGTCTACATACAGGACAGGTTACGCAATAGCATTATACTCTAAAGAACATTTTCACCCAACAGCATGCCTTATAAAATTAACTATGTTGCTTTATTAATAAAACTAAGAGTTTTCATTTACAGTGACTTTTTGAGCCTTGACAATGCCTGCAATTCTACTTTGAATTTTGGCAGCAAAACACCCCATCCTGAATAAGTGTAATTGATGCTGACTAAAGTAAGAGTGCTAGGGGATTGCTGTTGGAACTGTATCAGATCACTGACAGGACCCACACGGCTGCCAGGTTGCATACAACTAAGGGCATTTTTCACACAGCAGCAGCAGCCTTAGCATACCTGCCTGCACTCTAAAGAAAAGAAGATACATTGGGTGTTCTTTTACTACTTCTTTTCTTCACTAAAATGGTCCTTGCCTTAACAAAATGCACGCTGACATCTGATCATGATACACTTCAGGATTAATAGGAGCAGCACCTATAATAAAGCATTCCACTTCTCCTACAGCCCATTGATAAATCTATATGCAGGACGTCTTGCTGTCTGCATCTGCTGCATTCCAGGCTGCTGAATATCCTTTCAAGTCTGCAAGAACACCACAAGTTGTGTACACAAAGACAGAGAGGACAAAACCTTGACACTTGCAAGTTGTTGTTCCTCTTTCATTTTCCACCTTTGTTTTACCCCAGAACAATTACAACAGGTTGAGGGACACAATGAGCAGTAGCACTGGACAATGGTAGGTATTTCACACAGGGTAATGCTCGGAATCTCGCATAAAACAGAAATCCAAAGCCAAATGCAAAATAATTGAAGTTTGATAATTTCTTGAAGATGATATAAGTAAGTGCAGCCACCAAAGCAGCTGTCTTGCTGCCCCCCTTCATCTCCCAGCACATAAACCCCCTTCCTCTTGTGTTCATATCAGAGCTTTGTGGATGCCAAAGCGGCTCCTGGGTCCAACGACCCTGCAGACACAGAACACTGGCCCTGGAGCGAGGAGGAGCCCCTAATACACTGCTGGGACCCAGAATAAGGTAGGAATGAGTAAATCATTTGTGAAACCACTTTCTTAGCTATTGCTTTCCATGATCTGAATGTATATCNGGTATATATTAGTTATATATACAAAAATGTGAGGTCAGAAATACAATCAGAGAAGTGTCCAATAAAAATCAACCCCCAAATCACCGAGACTATGATTGCACAGCACAGATTTCTTCTGAATATTATTGACAGTATATACTGGAACACAAGTGTGGGGCGTTTTAAAATATATGGTTTAAAATACGTGTTTTAACACATTTTAATGTTTCAGTATGGCTGACAAAGACAGCTCAAAACATAACTATTCCAACTCTCAGATCCCTTGAAAAAATGTTGCTGCTCTTTCAAAAAAAGCTCCACGTTATCTCATTTGATGACAGCAGGAAAAGACTTGCAATAGTTTTCCAGCTACTAGCAGTGTCAGATGCCTTTTGACTTTGTGTACATCTTTTTCCTGATATGCACACACTAATACAGGAGCACTCATACAGCGAACTATAAACATTATTATAAAATTACCAATATAATTTCTGACCTTGCTGCAAAGTGTTGCTCTGAAGCTCGATCCATTTATTTCAGTTGAAAACAAGCTATTCAGCAACTGTCAGTAAAACCCCATCTGCAGCAAATTAAAAGCTACACTAGCAAAGAACTTACTTACAGTTCGCTTTGATTGAAATCTGAGAAAAACACCTTTACATTTCAAGCTAACCGAATTCATTTATTGACCACTCCCAACTCTTTTATCATCTAAAAACGCACCCAGGCAGTATGAAGCGGGCTACATTTGTCATGTTTTCTTCTTCAGGGTGCCCCAAGTCACACCTACACGGAAGACAGCAGGTTTGCATGGTACAGATGGCAAACATTCTCCTTCTTGGAGTCTTCTAACATTTTTTAAGCTTAAAACATGTATTATGTCTCCCAGTCCTTCTGATCAGTGAGGTCTAATCTTCCATCTGCAGACCCACTTTTTTAAATCAAACTAAATCATGAAGTTGCCAGAAAACAAATCAGAAAAGCAAGCCAGTAGCATACTGACAGGTATTTGTTTCTTCTCTCCTTTCAACATAATAAAGACCAGTGAAAGGATGGTATCTTAAATCGCTAAAGAATATGGAGAAGCTCCCGTTGCAGGATGCTGGGACACAGGCACTGAAGATGCAGATGTGTTCTCAGATCATGGAAAGTAAGTAAAGGTGCTGTAACCTACAACTGGATACGCCCATGCAGGACTGCAAATACACACAAGCCAGAAAAGCACAGTCATCCTAGAGTTTTATATTCCCAGTCTGACCTTCCGAATGCTTAGCATCTCAACTCCCAGGGAATCCTAGTTAAAAAGAAGGGTATTCACCACTCCTAAAATCAGATACCCGGGTTGCAGTGTTGCCTTGCACTGGCCTTCATAACAGTGACATATCAGGGCTTCTTCCTCACAGAGGTGCAAGATTGTGGGAACCTTTACCAACTGGAAAGCATCAAGAACTGCTGGAGTTTAGAGACATGCAAGGCAGAATACACTTACACGAACAAAACTTAGCCAGGATGAGAGAATCGCATGAACATACACTTTATCAGCTGCAGATAAGCAAAGAACTTTCAACTTTTTAGCAGCTACACATTGCTTTTTATTAAGACAGAAATCTTCAGCATGACAAGGAGAGAGTGAGCCTCCTTGCTAGTTGTTCTGGAGACAAACAATAAGGCTGAAAGGTGACAGTATTTTCCAAACCCTTTGGAGATGGTTGAGTTTACATGGATTACAAGTCAGATGTTTTTGTGTCCCAGACAAAGATCGATTGCCTGTGCCTTTTAAGAGATAGGTAGCAATACTGAGAAAAAAAAAAACCCAAAAACTATTGGGTAAAATGGGAAGTATAGTTCCTCACTTTGAATGCAATAAAATGCATTTAATCCTTCCTATTATTCCCCTGGTCTTTTGTTATTCCTTCATTCACGGTTTACAAAATTTGTTTCAATGTGAAAGATGATTATCTCCAATTCTCAATAAATGTAATGAAAATATAATAAACCACAGATGCCATACAGTCAGGCCAACACACTGTATCTTTCTGCTGCAACTGATAAGTCAGATACACACATTTAAAATGTCTCTATGATATTGTAGCTTGGATTGCAGGTGCAATGTAACTTTTTCTTATCTAGTTTTGAAATATTACTCTACTCTTCTGGCTTTTTATATCAGACTATATTTATGGTTCATTTGAAAATAAAGATTAAGCCTACAGTATCAGAGCAGTATGAAAGATTTACAAACAAAGACAATTGCTTAAAATGCCCACTAGAGGACAGTGTAATTCAATGTGGAAAAGGAATTAAAAAATCCCCTTTGAGAGAAGAGCAGGGTTATTTTTTCTACTTAAAGGTAAACGATCTCATTTTACTTAATAAAAATGATACAAAATATTATTTTGCCTCTTTGGGGTGTAATTGTGAAAGTTTGAAGGGGTTAAATTTAAGGAGGTTAAATCAACAAAAAGCAAAGAAAACTTGAAGTTAAGGTGAAGAAATACTGATACAAAGCAGTTTTGAATGTTTTTTACCCTTTCAAAACGCAACAGTGTTTAAAGTTCACTAGTAATGCCCCTTACACCACAGCAAGAAAGAAAGTCTGATGAATCTCCAAAGCAAATTCAGATTTTTCCATCTGGGAAGACTGGCCGAGAGATAGGGAAAGCAGGTCGCATTTTCCCCAAAGCTACTTTTTGTCCAGTATCCGAGAGGCTCCTGATGAACCAAGTCTTGGTGAGAGCGAATACCCTGTTTCTGCTACATCCAGTTGTTGTGTGTTAAGTCCTTTTCTTGACTGGCTGGTGAGATGACAGTACCCGGCTTGTGCAGCCACTCAGAGATGGACAAAGTTCTTTTGGTAATGCAAGTCCCTTTGGGCCATGCTAAGAGTCTCAACTGTCACAAATTTTCAAAAATTAAACATTTGCAGCTTCAGTTTCTGATGTGCTAAAGCAGTCAGCCTATGGTCTTCAGTCTTTCCTACTTACAGCAAATTCAGGATCTCAAAAAAGATATGATTTTATTGGCTTTTGCTGGTTTGAAAAAGATTCAGCAACAATCCTCTCCTGATGGACATAATCCTGCTTGCAGCCCTTTGATGGGGTGAGATAAGAACGCAGGTGAGCAAGGTTCTGCAGCAGGAAGAGCTCTGGTGCCCACTGACACCAAAAGACAGCTCTCAGAATGGACCATCAGGAACTGTTCTGTCCCGAGATTTTGTCGTACTTACCTGTGGCACTGACATAAAGAAATTAACGGATCAGAGCTCATTAAATTAATGGTAGGAGATGAAATGAAGACTGGTAGATTATGCACCTCAGTATAGTATCTGAAACAGTCCTTGTTGACCTTTTGCCCAGCTGCGCAGAGCCCATGTTTTGGGAACAGAAATACGCCAATTCTAGGTGCAGATTCCTTCAAAATCCAAAATATCACGGCAGGCAGCAACACGACCTTGGGAAACTTCATTTCAACAGTATTTCTTGATGAGGCAAGTTTCGCATTGAGCTGGTTTTGGGAATGTTTCATCATCTGCAGGACATGCTCTCCGCACACCCTAAGCCCTGGCAGAAACACATTCATCAAAATAATGTCACCATTCCCGCAGAGCCCTTGGTATGTGATCACCCTTCAGATGTGTTTATGAAGATGAAAACTATCACATGCTTTCTAAGCCTGTGTTACCTCCTGGCAAGGCTTCAGTTAGATCCTGTCCAGAACCACATACACCATGTTGATCCAGTTCAGAGTGCCAGCTAATTAAACCTACTTCAGAACACAGGCAAAGCAGGCAAGTGAGTGCCTGCATCCACACAGGCATGTTCTTTCACTGATAAGCAGCACAACCACCTCCTACCGTAATCCTTTTTCACGTTAATAAAGGATAAAGTAAGGAAAGAGAAGGAAAGAAAAATGTTAAGACCACAAAGTACTGTTCTGAATTATAACTGAGAATTAAGACAACAACTTCTAGCACTGTTCTGGGACCAAATGCAGCTGCTACTTGCTAGAACAATTGCATTTGGTGCCAATATGGCAAGATAACTATTCCAGCAGATCACGGGTACAAGGTATAAAAGTACATAAATTTGTTCTGACTACCCTTTAAATATCTCAGCTTCAAGAAGATCAAGCCCCTGGATGAACAGAACAGAATGTCAATCAATATAAAACTAAGAGACGATGACTACCTACATAACCACTTACTGTTCCAAGATCAAAAGAAGACGTGACAAGTTCTTCTGTGTCACATAAAAGAAATGTAAAATATTGCACCCTCAACTGCCTCTTTGTGCATCCAGAACCAAAGGTANTCTCCCCTCAGTCTCCTCTTCTCCAGGCTAAACACCCCCAGCTCTCTCAGCTGTTCCTCATAAGGTCTGTTCTCCAGCATGTTTAGGTCCAATTTGGGGGACTTCACTCTAGCAAAACCAAGATGTATCTGTGCCAACACTCTTGTCGGCATATTCGGTGAGCACTGGTCATTAAGTCATTAATTGCTTAGGGAATTCACCCTATTTGTCTGATCCATATTAGCATAAGTTATAGATACCCTCCAAATCCACTCACCCAGGATAGTTTATACGGTAGCACGGCTGCAAGTAGTTCTTCAACAACTGCAAAAAGTCTATTAATATTGATCCAATATTTGCTGAATTTTGCCTCTGCACTTCAGATTAGTTTCTCAATCAAAGGCATATAGTACAGCCTCTCTAACGTTCTGAAGGCTCTGAAGTTCAAATTAGATTTCTGCTAAACAATAACCACCTTTCTGAAAAATAGCAATGTGATGATCATTTAAGCAATGTGACACAACAGGTAGTATGTTTCAGCAACTCGCTATGCCCTGGGGTGCCTCTGTGTACAGTTTCATCATGCTTTATGATGTATTAAAAGGCAAAAGGCCCAATGATTTTAAATCATTCAAACTCACAAAATGCAATATTTCTCAAAAGAGGGAGTACTTGGAGAACACAGATATATGATGAAAATGGAACTGGTGCAGTATGCAATCCCCAGCACAGGCTGCAGTTAGATGAATTTTCAAATAGCCAGTTATACTGGAGAGTGCAACGTGGCGCATTCCAGACAACTGGCAAATTACCAAAATCAATACTAGTAATTAATACTACAATGGCAAATATCCACAAAAGGGACCGACAACATAGAACTGTTGATTTGATGATTAATTCAAGTCTTCATGCTTATTTCAACAGCCAGCTAAAAATGCATATATTAGAAATTTGGAAACATCTCATGGAATGCTTTCTATCTACCTGTTAGCCATCGATTTGACTTTGACATAAGTCCAGCCAGAATGTGCCTTACTGTAAACAGTTACTTCATAACTCAGGGAAGAAAAATAAACCAAGAAAATCCACGCTAAGACCAGAAAGCTTCACGTGAATAATGTCTGAGGCCCACCAGTGACATTCCAAGCAAAGCACAACATTTCAACATGTCACTTCAGAACATTTTTTTATTTGCTTCTGAAGTCCCTCAATATCTAATACTCATGTAGCCTTCAAAAGGCACAGGGGATCCTATCACAGCAGCCTACCTAACAGGAATGATGGTTTGGGGAAACAGCGAGATTTGTGGGCATGCAGCCACTCTGCAAAAGAAGGCACAGCTATGGCTGATGAGAATACCCACAGGTCTACTAGATAACAAAATCTCGTGCCTGTGCTCTCAAACATCTGTCATCCACTATCTGGAGACAGTAAAAACTCATTTGTCCTGCAAGCTACTGACATGCTTTTTTCATTTCAATGTTACTATACCTTTCTCTAGTATTTGGCAGTGGCTACTTTCAAAGCAACGACTAATGCAAAAAAGCATTGTCAGGTCTGTTCTAATCTGGCAATTTTTAGACCTCCCAGTCTGGACAGTAAAAATTGTGTCCATAAAAATACCAAGCTTAAAATGTAAATGCCTTTTTGTGAACACTCTTGATGCTTACACTGTTCTTACAGAATGAACAAGAAAAGCCCAAAAACAAGGGTCAAAAATAGAAACATAACCTTGAAAATGATTTGCAAACAAAGCATCAGAAAATGTTTCCACAGACAGAAAAACGAGGTCCTAAAGGAATGGCCACATACACGAAGTTAGCAACCAAAGAATCTGATGAATATTGCTAATTCCCAGGAAGACAAAAAAAAGAAAGGCAAGTCAATCATTGTGACTTAATAATTCTGCTCAGGAGAACAAGAAGAAAATAGTCCTTAATCTTTAAAACGTACTTTGATTTTCTCCCATATAGAAAGCTGGAAACTCACTCTACATGAAGATTTCATCTTCTGTTTAAAGAAGGCATAAGAATTCAGCAGCTGGGATTTTAATATGATTCCACACATTGAAAGATTGACACCTTAAGACTTCACAGTGCCACAGTTAGCTGTCATTTCTTTTTCCTATCATTACATGTTCAGCTCTACACCTTGTTTTGGGTAAGGGACAGGTCCAACTACCACTTTTCAAGCCACCACGACAAAGGATTTATTCCCTGAAATCAACAGCCATCAAAACCTATCTTTATTCACTCTTCAGAAATAGCCTTAGAAATATAAACACTGTATTTATCTAGAATATCAAATACTAAGTGATCACGAAAGAGATGAAGAACAGTTATTCTTCTGCTCTAGAGGGACTTGGCATCTTCCTATTTTGTCACCTGAGAAACATCTCTGACACATATTCCCCATGCTGAAGACAACGAAATGTAACAGAAGCTCCTATCTAGGTCACATTGTTTTCTTACTGAGACAATGGAAACTTTCAGAAAGGAATTCTGTACTTCAAGAAGCTTAATTAAAGTATAAAAATGCATTGTCATGGGTACTGAACTGCATATACACGCCTGAAATCTCCAAATAATTAAAACTTGTTCTTTTATGGTAACATTGTAGTCATCAGAAACCTGAATTGCTGTGCTCATTAGGTTCCGAATTACTACCACATAAAAATCAGCTAACTATTAACATGTAAGTAAGTCAAAATAGAAATAGTAAAACTGAGGAAGGTATAAAGAAGAGTGACAAAGACACTGAACAAGCTTTGTGTACAAAATGACTAAATAAACAGGGACTCTCCATCTTAGAAAAGGAAAGCTGAAGAAGGACATAGAGCAAAGGCTGCAAGGAGGAAGAGAAAAAGGACAGGGTACACCCATTTTGTGACTGTCTCCACGTAATTTTATTGCTTAGTCCTTAGTTCTTGTAATATCAGAGATGGTGAAAATACAGAAGGGGTCCTTTACTGTTATTTTTAAATGAAGCATATAGTCATTGTGTGAAACTCACTGCCACAGAATAATGACTATGTAAAAAGCTTACATGAGTTGAGAATATTCAGTAACAAATTAACGGAAGTATAGCCACTAATGACTGATAACGGCAAGGACATCAAAGATCACTAGAAAGCAGTGAATATACCAGGAAAATACCTTCACACATCTGCCCACTTCTTGTATTCTTCTCAAGGAAACTGCTTTTGACTGCTACTGAGATAGAAGATCAGGTGAAGACAGATCCACATCTAGTTGCCTGGGAGGTACCAAGCCCCATCTGGACACCATCAAAAGCAAAATCCTCCCACCTCGCTA
This sequence comes from Piaya cayana, assembly GCA_013389865.1. Lineage (NCBI taxonomy): Eukaryota > Metazoa > Chordata > Aves > Cuculiformes > Coccyzidae > Piaya > Piaya cayana. The sequence continues at coordinate 105,746 of WAAB01020192.1, forward strand.
ACCTTGGCCTGCAGATAAGTGGGGCAGATGACTGCCTGTCAGCTTAGACTTCTTCCCAGCCTGAACCAGGAGCAGGTGAAAAGCAGGACCTGTGAACACCTAAATGTTAGTGAGAACTTTTGTCCCAGAATAAACTTTTCTGAAGACTGGCCACTCTGGCATTATAAAGACATTCAGCTCAGAACAGGACTGCTGAAAAGATGGGTAATGATATTTATCTTCTACAAGGTTTATACAAAGTAATTTAAACTAAAAAAAGTGACAGCTCAAAAATTAATGACCAGTAATAACAGCTTAGCATTCCATTTGTGAGGATAAGAACTGTATTATTGCAAAATGGGATGACTCAGGAGTTGACAAAGTGGTTCTACAGACTTTTTGGATTGTCTAGCTACTTACAAAATCATAAAATGCAATTTAACTTTTTTCTTCATTATAACGAGGGGGAAAAAGATAGGCCTGGCTCCTTGACAAGTACTAATCAATGATGTCACTTCATTCCTCCTAATAATTTAACCTGTCATCTTCATTTTTAGTAAAAAAAAAGGGAAGAACCTTCACAGAAATAATTATTCGATAATGATCTACCAGCCACTTTCCACAAATTTATCGAAGCATTTTGCAATAAACAGAGCTGAATGTTTTTAACCACAACCCCAAAGTGATACAATCAGCAAATCTGAGCTGTGAAAGAAGTTAGAGCTACATTAAGAAACAGATGGAGTGAGCATAAAACAATCACAGATAAGTCGGCGTAAAGGAAGTTTAACTTTAGATTGATCAAGGTTGAGATGCTCAAGGCAGCCATGGGGAGTAATACACATGAAAATTAACAGGAGATGCATGTAAATCACAGCCTGCTTCTTAGACCTCAACCCAGTTGTGTACAGAGGAACATGTGAAAATGCAGTTCTCTCTGCTAAACATATACCCCTGCTTCACAAGTGTTTCTGCAGTATAGTCAAGGAAAATGTATTAGAAGAGCCATTTTTTGAGTTTTCCAAGCCTACCTAAAAAATCTAGATACCTCTTAAATTCAGTGAGAATTAGAAAGCCTCACAAGGATTTAAAACTCCCACATTATATTGCAAAAATGTCAGAATGAGCCTAAGATGTATGCAGTCTTACACTTGTAACTAAGCATGATGAAACCAAAGAAACAGCCAGCAAATATTTGTTTATAAAACTGACCATCTACTGCACAGCCAAAAGCTGTCACTTGGCTTCAGCAGCAGATTTCTAAGTTCAGATTTTCTGCAGTGATCTATACTGTATTATATTGGCAACTCAACAATAGCTCCTCAGTGCAGAATCCAAAGATGAAAATAAAGAGCCAATTTCTAACCAAAAACTGCTGCAGAGCCTTACCATAGTGCAACAGTTAATGGTAAGTAAACAGGCAAGTCCAACACTATCTCATACTTTGATCTCAAAGTCAGATAAGCAAGGATATCCTAAGTGTATTACTTATTCTACAGTTTGGTAGCAGAAAAGTAAAATTTCAGGTTTGTATCCTCCTGTGGTGACTTTTTTTTTAAATTTATTTCTCTTCTGGCTTATACTCAGAAAGGAAAAAACTCCCATTGTCAGAATCTATTTCATCACCTGAAAAACACACCTTGTTCTCAGATAGACACATTACTGAGAAGTAATCATGATCTAGGCTAAACTGTAAAAAGAAAAGGGAATGCAAAGTCTATATTTCAAAAGAAAACAATACAAATCGTTATAAGCAAGGAAATTAACACAGGCGGAAACAATGTAATTAATGTATTGCATGTAGTTTTTGTTAATTACTTTTTAAGTACTTAAGCACAGTAGTAGCTAAAGAGAATTTGAAAGAGAGATTACATAAAAACGTTTCCAAGCGGGTGTTTCCCGCTGAGCCACAGTCTGCCATGGCAGTGCAGATTAATCAGGAAAGCCTTGCCTTCACTTTCAAGCCCCTTAATGATCCACCCCAACCTCATTCCCTCCCTCGCTTTTCAAGCATCAGCAGGGTAGGCTGCTGCCTTGATTCTGTCCTGCCCATTGATGGAAGCCACCATCTGAACTTAAGCAGTCATCTTAATGAAATTTCTCATGTCTGAAAGAAGCTTTACATTAAGATTCCCCTGGGCCACATCTTACAATCTCCCAGAAAACTCACCCGCTTACAAAGGCAAGACTCTTGGCAACCTGAAACCACCGTGATTGTAGCTCTGCACCTCCAGTTTCCATATCAGACCCTACTGGAACTTCAGGGCATGGCTTTAAAGCCTTTATTCCAATTAGAGCATGAATAGTAGGAGAGAAGAGCAAAACTTTGTCTATTCACCTAAGATGACTTAACTGTAATGCAAAGTCATATCCTAGGTCAGCTCTTTGAATTACAGACTTGGTGCTTATTCCATATGGATACACTGTCTGGCACAATGAAGCCCTGGTCCATCAAGAGCCAATACAAAAGAAGAAATACTACCAGTAATAATAACAGTAATGACCTTTCACTGTAACAGCAATTAACCGAATCCAGCAGTTGCAAAATGACTAGTTCTACTGTGAACTAATGTACTGGCCCTGAAAGCAAATCCACATGTGCTTTAAGCCATTGCCTTTTCACTCACAGCGGCTGCCATTTAGTGCTCCAATTCACCTCCACAGGAAAGCACTTTAAATGAATGCAGACACTTGCAGCCACCCAGCAGAGCGACCCTAAATAGAGACAGATTACAGCTCTGGCAAGCAAGCAGATGACACATGGAGGCATTCTCAGGACATGTTATCCATGTATTTTGAAAGGGATCAGAACTCAACAGTTCTCAGTAATACTTGCAAAAAAAGACAATGGACAAACTGAACACCTTTGCAACAAGTCCTGGTTCTAGGAGGCGTTTCTTTTTGGGGTGGAAAGCATTGCAAAATAGTCCCATTTCTGTAAGATGTCAGTCAAAAATACTTGACCACGTTTGGTCTTCAGGGCACCAACACACAGATGAAAAACTCTGAAGAACAGTTTCTTAAATTCATTATTTAGTTTGATAAAGCCGGTCACCAATCCAGTACGGACACGCATTGTGCAACTCAAGCCGAGCACTTTTGAAAAGCCAAGATACCCTGCAGCCCTCTCAGCAGCTCTCACCTCCCTGACACCTTCAAGTGTTTACAAAGAGCAAACGAAAGGACTCGGCTTTACTTCTGCCTAATTAAAATGTTTTAAAAGAATTCAATTATAATATGCCAAACTACACAAATGTAAAGACCTTTCCTACAGAGAATTAGTGATGAATTGAATGATTTTTTTTCTTTTTTAATCAAACTGTTGGCAAGCGGTGTGGGTTTCCTGTTTGTAAACAACCATATGAATGCTAAACATATTTATTCACAACTTGACACGAAAGACAGCTCTGTAATTAATCATTTCCCTATCTAATTCAAATGAAATAAAACCCCAAAGTTGTACCCCTCTCATTATGAAATAGTCAGTTACACATAAATGAATAATTATCTGAATTATCAACTATCTACAGATGCGTGGCTCTTTTCAGCCCAGACAATGGCATATCCCCGATGCATGCTGGTAATCTTGCACACATTCCCTTATTCTTGAAGTGAGAAAATCTCCTTACATATTAAATAAGCTCAATCATGGGCTATTAGAACTATTGTTTCAGGTTATCTATTAATTGCAGGCTTCCCTATCTATATTCATTGCTAAGATGCAAGCCCTCTTTTTAATTGAAAAATGCCTGTATGAGTGGGCAAAATGTTAAAGGCCATAGGTTAAGCCTATTTCTGTAAAAATAAGGTAATTCTGAAGCTGTGAAAAATTTTCATTAGAATTAATGCTTGAAATCCTGTCTTCTTTTGACAACACAAAGGCTGAGGTTTAAATATTAAGAAATATTCATTAGAGTTTATTTAATTTCAGAGGCCTAAATAATTTGCAAGAATAGTTTGCTCTCCACATCAACAGATGTTTAAATCTGAAAGACTGTATGATTACACTTTCTCTAAAATCTTATTTTCATTTTCTGAAATGCAACAATTGGGAGTCAATACGAAGACAGACCGTGCTATGTTGCTTATGTTAAAAGATTAAATTCTTTGTAGGAATGTTTTATTAATCTAAAATAGACCAGAAGTGTAATCCACTGCTTGAACATGGGTTTGAACATAATGGCAGCGTTTGTATGCTTTTTCCTCCACTTAAATGTGAAAAGTAAATTTACAACATCTTTACAAGCTCATTACATTCAAATAGAATAGAGATAATATGCAGACATATTGCACAAGTGACATCTTTGACAAGACAAAATACTGCAGCCGGTAAAATAAATAAGCAAAAAAAACCCCAACAAAAACCAACACAGACAATTAAGGGAACAAAAGGCATGCCAAGACCTAGACTAGAATAGCATGATTCCACTTCTCTCTAAATGCTCTTTTCCATTATAGTCAGTGCCTGAACTAACAAAAACCGAAATTCCTTACAGACTTAATGGAAGATTGACCCTGAAGTCCAATACAGGAACTTAAATCAACTACTTTGTTTAGGTACCTGTAACTCATGTATACTATTGCAAACTAGTTTTTCTTGATGTCATGGAAAGAGGAATGGGAAAGGGGGAAAAATAATTTAAATTTATGATCCATGAAGTTGACTGAATGATTCTTGAATAACAACAGATAATAATACATTCATTATCAAAGTATCACTTTGCCATTTGTCTTTAGTGTCTGCAGCTGGCAGATAGATTGATTTATAATCCTATGCCAGATGCAGACTGGCAAACTCTTTTGAGTCCTTTGACTTGAGCCTATGAATTTAATTCTTCACACAAACAACTGGGCAATGTTTCAAAACTTTGCTTCAAGACACTCAGAAAGTCCTAGATGGTACCTAACAGAAAAACCGACAGGCTATTCCCTGATGTTTACTGGAACGCTGATTCTCTTCAGAATTAAACACAACCTGGACGAAAAATTTAAGTACTGAAAGTAAAGTATCAACAAAACACTTGCCCTACAAACTTCTGAACAGTTCCATTTTGATTCAGATTAGAAGTGTTTCTAAATTTCCAAGGATTTTCATTAAATGCAGTCCAAAAAGGATTTATATGTTTTTAAATCTGTTCCACTGCCTATAATTTCTTCTAACCATAAATTCCTGGAAAGAGTGAAAATGGCTGTTCATATCAATGAAGAAAAATACTCTCCTTTTTACAGTTACAAACTCTTTGTTCCAAAACTAAGAGAGAAACACCTAACATCGTATAAAGAAGAATATATACTTAAAAAACAAAAAAAATCACCAAATTAAAATCAAGGTAAGTGATTACGGTATCATTCCCTTCATTTTGGATTATTCTGATCATATCAAACTAGATAGATTGTTCACAAAATCCTCTATAAGCAGATGATCAAAGCTATCTCAGAAATGTGATGATTGCCAATCGCAACTCCAAGGACTACACTGCTGCAGACAACATTGATGCAAATCAGGAATGAGAAGCACTGGAAACACGAGATAGGTCCTCGTTGAAACAACCAATAGATTCCTCTCATTTATACTCGAATGCTTTACAGTCACTGTTTCTCAATTTTTTTCCAACTAGCCGCATGACAAACCCCCAATATTTGATTAACAATATATCAAGAGGCTTTCCAAATTAAGAATTAAAGAAAGAATGATCTGTGCCAGCAAGCTAGGCTACTCATGCATTATAACTACAATACACAAGCATTAGTAAAAGTACGTTTGCAAGAGATTATCAAAGCAGTAACTTGATGTGGAAGAAAAAGCATTTCTATGGATTAAGAACAAGACAGACGGGATTCAGAAGCAGAAAGCAGAATGAAAGGGTCAGTGTTCTTTTTGGCGGATATCTAGCTGTGAATGTCTCAAGGTTTCATTTAAAATAGGTAAAAGTTCTCTAGAAAGGTGAGGGGTCATAACAGCTGATGGTCCAAGTGAAAAATTAACTGGCTAGAGTCAATGAAAACCAGGAGGAACAATAATACAACAATATTGAAATTATTCCATTTACCAGTTCCTGCCCTCTTTCACCTGCAAATGTGTTCCTCTGCTCAAGTAGAGCAATAACATTATTGTACACAGTTGTGTTTTATTCACCCTGTTAAAAAATCCAAAATCTGTTCCAAGACCAAATAACCAAGTTTGGATAACAAAGCACCTAAAAATAAATGCAAAATTCTTCATTTTTATATATGTTTTCAAATACTCAATGAAGCAGAGATTAGGAAAAAATCTTACCCAGAACTGTTTGCAAGGGATTCAGAGAATCACAGAATGCCAGGTCAGAAGGGACCTCAGGGATCATCTGGTCCAACCTTTTAGGTGATGTATAGTTTAAATGAGACAGCCCGGAACCCTGTCAAGCTGAGCCTTAAAAGTGTCCAGTAGAGAGGAATCCACCACTTCCCTGGGGAGATTATTCCAACATTTAACTGTTCTCACAATGAAAAAATTTCTTCTGGAATCCAATTGGAATCTCCCCAGGAGCAACTTACACCTATTACCCTTTGTCTTTTCCATGTGACTCCTCATAAAAAGGGAGTCTCAGTCCCTTTGGTAGAATCAAATGTAAACAGGTGTGGTACCTTTCAGAGCAATCAACACAGCTACACTCATATTTAATTAATCCTTATGCAATGAATATATTTACTCCTTCACATAAAGGGAACATTTCTGTTAAAGTCATCACTATCAGAAGCACAGAGAATATATAAACCAATTTAAAATAAGTCATTGCTATTTAAATTATATTCTCAGATTGACCTTTACAAATACATTTACCCACTCCAAGCATATGGATTTTATCACTGAAAAGTCAATACAAAGTTTTAGTAAATTTAAAAAGAAAGTTTTAGGAAATCTGAATAAATTATTTTATTTTTGGTTCATAATTGCCTCTTACAGAGTTTCTTTAATCCTTCTCTTTTAAGCAAACATCTGTTGAAGGTTGCTTTTAGAGATATCTTAACTAGCGGAGATGACAATTCTGATCCAGATCGGTAATGCAGTTGCTCGTCTCCTGTTCTCACTGACTCCGTATTCCTTTCCTTGAAGGACAGGCTAGAGGGGGCACTGAAGTCTCACCATGTCGATGTTTTAAGGGAGGCTTATTCAACATCATCCTTTAACACAATTTGCCACAGCAAAACCAAGGACATGACATATCACTGTCACCAGTTCATCTGAATTCATAATCTGGGCAGTAACATCTTAAACTGGCTACTGTTTTCTGCACTTACATACGCTGAGCACTCATTCAATGTCATCATCTCAGTTATTTTTTGGCCTGGACTTCAAGTTCCCATAAAACTTCCCTTCCTGCAGAGGAAGGAACTGTGGTCTAGTTAATCACCATCATAGCCTGGCTCCATTATTACCTGCTAGGCTTTGATTACCAGGATCGCAGTAAATCCAATATCACTGATTTCCTCTACGGCTGTAACTGTGATGATGACTTCTAGAAAACACTGAAACTGGCAGAAAGCACTGAGGTAGCTCTGTACTGAGAGCTTGCTGCTTTCCCTTCAGTATTAAATTAATGCAGGAGTTACAAAGCTACTTTTAAAATAATGTTTTACTCTTTGGCCTTTGAAATCAAAACCAAACAAATCCTTGCAAGCCTATTTGTATCTATTCAAATTCTTCAACTATATCCAATATCTTTTACCATATACAATTCATACTTTGGAATTGCAATCCCCCTTTACGCCCCGCATTTATTATTTGACAAATGATCTCCACAAAACAATCTAATGGCAGAGCTGCAAATATTCCCAGTCAATAGTGGTTCTCATGAAGAAGGCACAGCCAAAGCAGCTCACAAAATCATAAAGCTGCCTTGCTCAGGATCTACATCAAGCAACAACTTTTAGTTGTAGCACAGGCAGGACAAACTTTTAAAACAGAATTCTGCCACAGTTCATGTATTTTTCTAAAAGCATGTTGGTCAATCAAAAAATGAGCATGGACACAGTTGAACACTGCAAACGACTACGTTAAGACTCACATACAAATTCTCACAGAAACAAGTACCGTTTTCTTGATTTCTGGATGAGTCTCTTGATTTTCTGATTATGAAAAAGCTACAGGTAGCAGATCCCCTCAGTATAACACAGCGCTGAAGTTGTCGCATGTTTCTCATTAATTTTTCATTTCTACTAGAAAAAGTCTTTTCTGGGAGCACTCAGTGGCAGTACAAGCCTGTTTCATCCACTTTTTCAACACCAGACACATATTTATTCCTAACTTTTCAATTTCATTGCCTAGCTTGCTATGCAACTTGCACACATCAACCACAGCAGCAGACAGCTTTTCACCAAAAACTTGTAACTTGACATATACCTTGTCTTGCCTTAGGCTTAAATTGATTAATTCATCTTTCACTCCTGGTAAAGTCTTCCATTTAAAATGTTTTAGTAGGAAGAGGCAGTTTTTATGAACTGAACCAGAAAGAGGACTTTCAGCATTTTTGTCACACATTCAAATTTGGTATTATTGCACAGTTGTTAAGGAAGTCTTTAACTTAATTTTGCTGTTGCTGTCTACATCAAGTTTCTGGTTTTCAGGTACTCCTTCCTGTGCAAACTACAAGGACTACAAAGCAATGGCTTTCTCAGTCATGTCTCCTCTTAGAGATGAGTTTAAAACTCACACTCGCAGATTTCTGGCAAGAAAACTGAGTCAGAGAAAGCAAGCAGAAGTGTTATTTAAAATTGCAAAAAATTCCCTTAAGAAGCTCAGTCTATTCCACTACTGAATGGAAGATTATAGAATTTCACAGAATTACAGATTTGACAGAAGATATTGAATCCCTAAGGAGGCTACAACGTACAACAACAGCAAGCACAAACTCAAGAAATTCAAATAGATAAAAAGGAATCTCAAGCATAAAAGCAGATTAAGTACAGCAAAGCTTACACATGTACGTGTGCTATCTGCCTAAGCTAATGGAGTATGTATATAAAGATTAAGAATTTCTTCTAAAAGAGACATAGTAATTCAATCACAGGCAGGAACTTTTATTCAAGAGTTTGCAGGCAGTCTAGCCAAACGATCTTAAAGGTCTTTCCAGATCTTAAAAACTGTCTGAAGGTGCACATACAAATTTAGTTTTGTATAATCTCCATGTACTTTAACATACTGAGCATATTGCAGATATAAAATTGGGTTTACCCTAGAGTAAAAGGGTAGCTTTTCCTAGGTACGCTCCCCATAACTAGTGATGAGTGCAGAACTGGCAGACATGAGCCTGCTTACTTGCATTCACACAGGTAAGGTCGTACCAGATGAACAGATGACCTATAGTTTTTGAAACAAGTTTTTCTTATTAAAGTGTTGCAAGTATACAAGGAAACGGAGTTCAAAATTACTGAACTGCAATGGCAGATACTTGACATGAATCAAAAAAGAACATGTACCTTAAAAACAAAAACAATAACTGAAAGAGATGCTCAAGGAAGTAGAGTAAATCAAAGCCAGCATTTCCCTGGATATACAATCAGAATCACAGAAACAGAAGCAACTAGCGTATCTTCTGCAATACTGATGCTGACAGTGCATCAACAAGGAAACGGAAGCAGCTACAGTAATTTCAGGGTTCATTAGAAACACAGAAGGTGGAAAAGAAATCACTGTTTGCCAGATAGTAAAAGGGCAAAATCAGTAGGGAAAAAAGCTTTAATTTCAAGCTTCTATGGCCAGTATTGTGAATAATGTAAAGTTAAAATAAAAAATAAAACTAAAGTATTTGTGTCATGCAGATACCAAGTTACAGAAGTACAAGCTTCTGTAAAGAACAAAGGTAACACGCTAACAGTTATACCTCAGTGATCCTTTTTCCTACATGCCTTAAGCATCCTGCCTTGCTTGTCCTAACCGTTCCTGGTGGGTGAGTATCTATTGACTGAAGCACGTAGCCAGGTGCTACCTGGGTTGAGACAAGGAGAAAATGAGCCATGTAGCTTCTAACTGTGACTCTGAAACGTCATCTGAAGTTTGCCAGAATCTACAGAGAATCAACCTAAATAAGGGCTGAACATAAGCAAAGGCAAACTCACTTTTCAGCATAACTATGCCTAATAGTAAAAGGCATCCCTTCCAATTCTGCTGCCCTTCAACAGTCCTAGAAAGCTGGAGACATTGTCCCATAGGTGACACCTACTATAACGGAACACACATTTTCAGTGATCAGTGTGCAAAATGTAGCAGTTAAGAACTCAAGAGTAATTTAAAGTACTGAGAGTAGGAGAGAGACATAGCATCATCCTAATGAACATTAAAAGCAGCAGCAACACATAGATACAAACCACATATGATTGATAATCTGTATATCCATCAGCTGCTCCCTTGACAGCTCACTTTGATGGTAGGACATGTGATGAGAGCAGTGGTGCTCAACATACAAAATAAACCAAGCAAATACAGAAAGTTCTGCTGAACGGAGCAAAGAGATGAATTAAAACCCCAAAATATTCATGAATTTGCTGAATTTTGTAATGCTAGGCATTGTAACCCCAACAAAGATAGAGATGAGCTGATTTCCATCTGGCATTACCCCTTCAATAGCTCAAAGTGTGGTAAACACACAAAATACTCCTGGTGTGGTAAAAGTTGTGCAACCAGTGTGTAAAAGCAGTGCCTTTCAGAGGTTGCTGCGAAGACCTGTTTCCAGTTAACACCATGTATCTGCTATTCCAGGTGACACTGTTCTCTGCTTTGCAGCTGAAGGCCAGAAATTACAAATAGCAGCAGAATTACCAGCTTGATTTTCACTTGTATTTGAGACACAGAAGGCCACTTCTAGACCTTTTCATACACAGAGTAAGCCTGACTAACAGAAATGCTACTCTGCAAGGAATTGTAGAGAACACTGCTGCTGAACAACCAAGACAAGTAAAGGTACGTCCCTTGACAGGTAAACGAGACACAAGCATTTAACTATCCCATGCTTGAACAGCGAATGGAGCTGCAGAATGCAGGATGTTTAACTGCAGCCGTGGTATCTCATTTAAACATGAAAACAAAATTAGAAGCACCATTACAGAGCCTGCTCTCTAACCACGCCACTGTATGCAACTTACATTCACATTTCTAAAATTGTATTTATCCTGATATGAATGGACTTTACAGTCTGAATTAGCAAATAAAAGCAACCAGAGCAGTCAAATTTTAAAACTATTATTAATTGTGTAGACTAATAATACTAGTGACTGTGTAGACTAATAATATAGCAGGACATATGCTAGACAGGGTAGCTACTAAACCATTCAAACCACGTATTTCAAAAGTCTGTATGATCCTTCCTCTCTCCCCCTCCTCAAATATTTATTTTCTAATAGCAATAATGACCTCAGTACTCAAGGTAGATTTCGAAGATTAATGACCAGTGGAGGTTAATGGTCCTCAGCTATTCTTCGAGCCATCAACTCCTCCCAGCCAGTCATTAATCCCCAAGAAATGCCTTAATGCTTCACTTATTACTGCTTAAGCATCACGCTTGTAAATTTTCAGGGCATTAAATCTCAAAAAGCAACCTTTTTCTCTTCATACACCCCTATTTCAACAAAGCAGACACATGAGATTAAATGAAAGTGATTTTTTTTTAGAGATTCTCCTCAGTTTTATTTTTATTTATATGCACTCATTTATTTTGGACACTAATAAAACCCCACTTCTTTTCTTGTCAACTCATTGAATTTCCTGATAAAATGCTGTTACCAAATCTTCTTCAGCCAGCATATCAGCAGAAGTAAAACAATTATTATGAGAACAATTTTTATCAGTTTCTTTTTGCTGCAAAAAAAAAACCAGCATGGAGGAACTACTAATACTTCACCCTTCTGATAAATTAATCATTGATCTTGATATCTATATAAATACATACACCTACACATCCACTCCCCCCCAAATGAGCAAGGACATCTGCAGCAGGAGACCCCATCAGAGGATATGGTGTAGCACAACTCAGGACCACACGATCTGGTTTCTAACATAGGTTCTGCCACTGACTCCTGAGCAACCTTGGGAAAGCCTTGCCACCTCCAGAGACCTTTGATGGGCTTTGCCCATTTATATCAAATTGCTTAAGGAAAGGAAGACAATGACTACGAGACCTTGATTTCAGCCTAAGTTTCTACTCAGTACTGCGATGTAAACAATTACAACAAATCTCTTCCAAGGGCCCATAACATTCATATTGAAGCACTTCTGGCTCCTGAAGCATGTAAAAATTACCTTTCCTCTAAACTACTTACTAGTCTTCTGGAAAGTCACGATACATGGTAAAGTACTTTAATTGTCTCTGGATGCCAAGAAAATAAACCAGCAAAATGGCAAAAAATAAAGTCTTTATTCAAACAGTGACATCAGCAATCAAATTTAATCTATATCCATTCAGAAAGTCAATTATCCAAATGTGCCTAATTTCAACTATATGTGATCCAGGCAGCTCATCAATCACTTAAAGGGCAGCCTTTCTTTGCCTTTTTCTTTCCCTCTCTCTTATTCTTTTAAATAGACATCCAGTTTTACATCCTTTTCCTGTTGTCATACTCCAGCTAATAAGACATGTTTTACAAAGTGTTCACAACTTGAATTCTCTGATGTTCAAAAGAAAAAAAAAATCTTTGTAGGGTTCAGAGTCCACAGACGTGACAAACAAAGCAATATTTCATTATTTCTCAATCATTTTCTTTGAGGAAAACACCACAACAGATTCAGAAAATTGTTGACATTACATTTAGAAGAAGACTAGACATAATACCAGACTATTATCATGCTCATTTATATCGGCACTCAACTAGCATTAGTTGTGAAGGCAACAGGGCGAGCTGTCAAACATGCAAATTGACAAGCTATTAGAATGCCGACTGGATGTATTCAATTAGAAAACTAACTCCAGCACTGAAAACGCTTGCTTTTAAGATAAGGCAGAAATGTAGTGTGAGTTGACTGGGGAAAAAAAAAAGATAGAAAAATTAATAAGCATAGACAGAAAATTATCTCTTCCTTTCTGCAATAAAAGCTGCAAACAAAGAGATTAAGTCCAAAAACGAACTGTAAAAAAAAATGCTAATATCCAAAAATGAATCAAAGGAAAACAGCATGGGCAAGTCCATATTATGGTTCTGCTCCAGAGACTGATGTGGTCTGTGACCTTCTAGAAGCCACTTTGGAACCCTGATCATAGAATCACAGGATCATAGAATAGTTTGGGTTGGAAGGGACCTTGAAGATAATCCAGTTTCAACGCCCCTGCCATGGGCAGGGACATCCCACTAGATCAGGCTGCCCAAGGCCCCATCCAACCTGGCCTGAACACCTTCAGGGAAAGGGCATCTGCAACTTCCCTTGGCAACCTGTTCAAGTTTCTCACCACTCTCATGATGAAAACACTCTTCCTTATACAAAGCCTAAATCTTCCCCTCGCCACTTCATACCTGTTCCCCCTTGTCCTATCACCACAAGCCTTTATGAACAGTCCCTTTCCAGCTTTCTTAAAGGTTCCTTTCACCAGCTTTAAGGGACCTTTCAGTCTTTGACTTTTCCACTAAGTACTGAATAAATTTACTTCTCAATTTCAAGCAGTGCTGGGAGGGGGTTAACATCTCTGAAGACCAAACCGCATAAGACCCACAACCCACACCTGGAAAACCAGGTAACCCCCACCCAGACACATCTCAGCATAAAATGACACCATGCCCAGTTCCTTAATAATCTTCCAGAGTAACAATTGTGTTCTCCATCAGCGAGGTGTTCAGCTGCAGGGATGTACAACTGTAGCCACCACATCCTATCAGGGAGGCAGATATAATGCTGTATTTGGGAGTGTCATTGCAAACCTGGGTGCAAAGGCTGGAAGGAAAAGCAGGACCACAGTGATGACAAGGTGTTAGGAACAGAGGTCCCCAGATGAGAAAGGACGAAGGCACAGAGTAAGAGGAAGGAACTGTAGAAGTATTTCCTGTAAAAGCTTGGACGCTGAGAGAACACATTTAATGTCAGATCTCGTTATCAGATGCAAATCTGGAATTATGCCAACAGCCTCTAAAACCAGCATTATTACCTGCAATCATCCATGCATGCAACACGATCACTAATTAAAAACCAAAGAAATACCTATGAGGAGTTCCAGATACTCTCTTGACAGGTCACAAAACACCTTTTCAGCCTACTTCCTTTTAAAGCTTTCCAGAGAGATGATTCAATTTTATTTCGGTATTAAGCCCCCTTTGGCAGGATTTCGCATACAGAAATGCAGACTGGGTAGGTGAAGAACCCACTCAGCAGACTCTTTGGCTACATTAGGAAGGGCATATCCCAAGCTAATTTCAGGATCAAAGTCTTACACTACAGCTCTTGCTGTTAGGAATTGTTTTGATGATATTCACTGCTCTGTTTTGTAAAAATGTTTAGTTCCAGTTTTAGTAAGATTAAATAACTAAACTCCCTCCCTCATGTTTACACCTTTCATGCACTTCAAAATGCTCAGCATGTCCCTCTTCCCAGGGAGTATAATGTTTAAACACTTCCCTACAACCCTTTCACCCCCTGCCTCCACTATTTTTGATGCTCTCTTTGATTTATTCAGACACAGAAGTTTTATGGAAGGAGAAAATGAAGGCATTTATGCCAAGTCCAATTTATCAAAACCTACATGGGAATTATTTCAGAGGGTAGGAAATAAAAGTTTTCCCTATTCACATATTTACAAAAGGCAATCAAAATTCACCATTTCCCTTAAAAAAATATTAACAAGAATAAAAAGAGTGAATGTTTTTACTGTACCTCAGGGTAGGAAAAGTATGATAGAGCTTAAAAAACTCTGGACTGGAGAACAGTAGCAAGATAAGGGAAGTTTACTTGAAACTGCTATGATAAAAATGTGTATGGAGCATGCTTGGAAAACTGGTATGTGTGGTAGAAAAAAAGAATAAAAATAAAGGTTTCACTACTGAGAGCTTAGAGTGACAAAAACACTTATGTGTTCCAGAGATATGAATATCCTATGTGGATTTCCCCCATGAGTGACAATAATTATAAAGATACACCATGTGCACCATCGTATTTTATTTCATACCCTTTATTGGGGTTTGGTTTTTTGATATTGGTCTTTTCTGGAATCACTTTCTATAGAAATGATTGTCACTGATGCAGCACCTGAAAAGTTGCAGAAGTAAAAATTTAGTTCACATACTATTTTGAAATCTGAAGGGTAGTTTGGATAAAACAAATTAAAAAACCGCAACCCAAACAAACTATACTGAAATACCTGTAAGATCTGTGGCTGCACCAATGACCTTTACCCAGTGGACAGTCAGTGCTTCACTGTACTGTATTCAACTTACGGAGAAAGCTTCTCCCTTCACCCTGCAGGCAGTCAGTTGCTGGGAGAGAACAGAATCTCAAAAATGTCCAATGCCAGCAGAATCTGGACCTCTCTGACACACAGTCAAAGGAAAGATTCTGTCTTAGCACTCTACCTTGTGCAAGAGAGGAGTTCGGCATTCAATAAGATACCTGCCTTTGATCATAAGCCTCAAGAACCAGATCATCCCCATCTCATCTATCCCTGCTGTTTTTTCTGTCTGAATGGAAGTACTCCTGTTGTTCATGAAAGGTATAAGGCACCTCCTCTTGGCCTCTGGCTGAGATTTTCCAAGAAGTGCTGCTACAGAACGGTCATGACCACAGGAACCCTGTTGTGCTAGCCAGGCAGCTGGAGCTCCACTCCAATCTTCCACCGAGGCCGCATGGGATTATTAGCCCTAGTTTACTGTTCCTGCCAAGGTCGGTTTCCTTGTGGAAAACTGAAGCTTTGAAAGTGCTATAAAATTACAGAGACAAATACTATTTGTAAAATAAAACCAAAGAGGAACCTACAGTTTATGAAAACAAACCCCACTTTCCCAAACAATGACAAAGCCAGCATGCAGATTTGGCTTCAAAGGCAACATGGCTACGTGACACTGCTGAAGGTTCTGTATAGATGCACATATATAACGGCATATGTGCATTACCTGGAAAAAACAATCAGCTTCATTCACTTTGCACAAGAAAGAACTGAACAGGTGTTAAGAACAAGGGGGAATGGCCTCAAGCTCCGCCAGGGGAGGTTTAGGTTGGAGATTAGGAAGAAGTTTTTTACGGAAAGGGTCATTAGGCACTGGAATATGCTGCCCAGGGAGGTGGTTGATTCGCCTTCCCTGGAGGTGTTTAAGTTACAGGTGGACGGGGTCCTGAGGGACATGGTTTAGTGTTTTGTGGGAGTGGTTGGACTCGATGATCCAGTGGGTCTCTTCCAACCCGGTGATTCTGTGATTCTGTGTGATTCTGTGAACCCAATCTGATTTTAGTTCCATTAATGCAAACCACTCCAGTATGAGGAGATGTTAACTAATAGAAATATTTCACTGAGAGGAGAACCAGACCTTGACTGCTCATGGAAATAAATCTTTTCGCTTCCTATGACAGTTTTGAAATTTCATCTATAACTCTGAAAACAGAAATCTGAAAATTATTCTCTGCTAAATCCATAAAAGCACTGACCTTCAGTATCTGTAACATTCAACGAAAAGACACTTCCACTTCTGACTGACAGATCCATTGCAAACACAGCCTCAGCAGCTCCAGAGCGAACGTTAAGAAATGCAATCTGAGTGCCCGTAACTCATTCATTTTAACTTTTTCAAGTGTTTTTTTTCTCCGTCAAGAGAGCTGCATGATTTAAGATTCAGCCCTACAGATAACAAGCAATCAGGAAACCACTGTCATGTATGAAGTGATCTTAAGCTTCAGAGTGACAAAATAAAGAAGAAGTCCCTATAATAGTCAAAACAATAACAGAAGCCATTACTCCAATTAAAATCTCAAGTTAACTTTTGTATGTACTACTTAGAGAATCCATACACAGTTTAGGTAAAATACTAACTCTGAAAAAGCTTAAAATAAACTTGAAGCTGTAAATCTGACAAACCTCAACACAATGAGTGTCTAAGTCTGGCTGGCATAAGATTAACCTCTTAGGTTCATTCCAGAGAACTGTCCCATACAGAAACTGCACCTGACATAGTAGTATTAAACTATCTAGTTGAAAACACACACTGTGATCACTTCTTAGCTCCTGGTCCACTACTAGAAGCAAAGGGCACATAGATCCAGCTGCAAAATCTGCTTTGACTCCAACAAACTAAGAGCAACTTTTCCCAGAGTAAATGTTCTTTCTTTGACATGTGAGCTCTCAAGTGGACAATGTAGCCCTAAATCAAATGAAGCCCAAATAACACAAATATCACAACCCCTGCCCTACACCCCTCAGAGCAGCCTCCAAACCAACCCAAACCAGAAAAATACATCCAGGTTTCCTTATGGGATAAGGATTAAGAAAGGAGCATGCGATAACATTTACTTTAGTGAAAAGTACTCAAAACCACTTGGAGAACTGCTGTAAAACCTTTCGAGAAATGGAAAACATTGTTACAGGTTTAAGTGCTTTTGCCTCGAAACTCTTCAAGACCCTCTGTTATCTAAAATGTTAGATAATGCCTCAGTGCATTGCTAAGTTAAAACCCCTAGTTCAGGGCTGAAAAGCTCTTGTATACACAAGCAAGATCAAAGCAGGTAAGCTCAATAAACTCTGTACTCACTGTTTAGGGGCTTGAGGAACATCACCTCCACAGCATGTTGGAAGTAATTTTCTCTGGTGACATGCTATGTTTTGTCTTACTGAACATTTAAGCTCTAGATTTGGACAGCACACATTTGGCACAGGCACATTTCTTCAGGGAACACCAGAGTGGTTACTTCAAGTGACAGTTTTCTAATTATTCTGTCAAGCATCAATCTGTGAAGTTCCCAGTTCCTCAGCACCCTGACTGACAGGGCAATCAGTGCTTTACTTAAAGTCTCTAGAGCTGTTCTGTCCCAAGAAATGCTTTTAGAAAATCCCCATCCAACCCCTCCTCCTCCTCAGTATTGAAAGGGAGAGGAATATTCGACTTCAAAAACAACTTCCCACTTTTCTGCAAATACATTTCCCCACAGCAACAAAACCCCTGCGTTAATACACATAATGCAGCAGGGGAAAGAAGAACAGACCAAACCAGTATTTTCTTCTACATTACAGTAACTCATTTCAGGCTTTTTATTTTGAAGCAAATCTGCTGACAGAAGTACATCGAAACCAGAGGAGGAACTGAGATAATGCAATCAATTTCCACTAAGAAGTTTTTCTTCTCTTTTCTTGAGAGGGAAAAAATCTCACCTTCACAGTACTTATAGCTCAATTCTGAGCTCCCCTTATTTCTGACGAGTTATCATCTTCCTCTGTTGAGAGTGGTACTGTGACTTCTCTTGGGGCTCTTACAGCACCACTGACTGTAAGAAGTGGGAAAATTAGGGACTTTGTGAGTGATAAACAATTAGCTCTGTACCAAGTTCAGGGAATAACACAAGCTATTTAGTAGTCATGACCACGATTTCCTAAATAACATGAAAGTACTTCATGCTCTTTATCTACTGTGTAATTAAATTCAACACCGAGGCTAAGATTTTGACCAATAAGTTGGCACTACAATTAGACAAGGTTTGATTTACATGCCAAGCTGCTGCACTTGAGAATTCAATAGTGGAGTTGTTATTCTTGGCTTGCTGGGACAATCTCATATTTCTATTATTCAGCTTCATACAAAGATAAGACTTCTCGCCACACAGAACAGCAGCACTAATACCAGCATGCCACTAATGCAAGTTTCTATTGTGATAAAATGTGTGTCCAAGCTGCTATTTTGGTTTTAAAATGTAAGCTATGAATAATGCAGGTTTGGTGACTAGTTCTTGATCATAAGCACTACTGAGCGTCTATGGCAAAACACACTGACTGAACTCAGCAAGCCTAACAAATGAAATATCAAGTGAGGTGTTAACAAAGGGTGGAAGAATACAGCACATTTGATCAGTAATCACAGCAAACTGCAGAAAACCTCTCTCTAGATTTAATGCTTAATTTTACTTTTTGAGGACATTAAGTATGTAAATCTATTCACACACACAAAACTCATTTTTTTCTTGGATCCAAGTCAAAACTCCCAGTACACAAACTACCTGTGATTTCTGAAATAAAGAAAGAAAGCCTGTTCTAATCAGAGCTCAAATTTAGTCATAGGCCAGCAACAGCTGCATTTTTCCTGCTGGGCAGCTTAACACTAGACGATTCTGTGATATGTAAATCATCAACAATATCAGTGATTAGTTTACCTTAATGGATGAGATAACTTTTGGAGAAGATTATGCCAAGCAACACATGCCCAGAAAGCTGTTTCACTGAATTAAATGGAAGATGGAAGCATGGCACAGTGCAAGGAAGAATGTCAAAAGTCTGGTGTGAACAAGGGATCAACAATAGGTGCGAAGGCCTGAAATTTATCTCAACCAGCACTGTCCTCCAGGAACTACTCATCTGACCTAGGAATGAGCCAGTCCAAGCATCCAACCCTTCCCTGTTTTTACAGATTTAGCCTTCTGCCAATGTAGCTTATTCAGCTTCTTCACTGTGATGTTGATGAGTGAAGATGCAAATGGAGAGGAGGAGGGTGCAGCCAGGCAGCATTATCTCTGATGTACCAAACAGCCACAGACCTGACTCCCTGACAGAACGGAATGACAGAGCTGACCAGCGATACTACAAGTGCAGGAAGGAAGTTCATTGATAAAAGGCCTAAAAGCTGCAATGGTCAGTAAGGGAAAACCTGTTCCACTGGCAGAGGGGAAAGCTGAGCCCATCTGCCTTTTTACTGAAGTTCAACAGACTTTTAACATTATTACGGGAGTTAAGCAAATGTTGCTAAAATGTAGGCATCATCTCTGCCTAAGTTGCTTTTATTTTATCTTTTCAGTTCACTTCCACAATTTGTATGACTAAGTAGAAATAAAAATGTATTTGAGATGCTAATTAATACACACAAACCCCCCAAAACAACTGCACAGGGCCCTGTGGAAGTTTTGCAAATCCTTCACAATTCAGAAAGCCCATACTCAGTCAACGGTTAGAGAGGAAAACCTCCAGGGAGCAGCAGGAACTAAACAATTCTGATAAGGTTTCTGTGACTTTCCAGCAAATAGCAATTTGTTCTTTTATATTTCTTCAATGAGAAGTCAAGCATTGCACTCCCAAACCTTTAAATCAAATGATTTGCTGTGCATCAGGCATTTAACTTTCACCACCTACTATAAAATATTGACTCTGCACATTCATTCATTTCTATCCAATAATTGATTCTTCTTTTTTTTGCCAGTTACAGGCCTGTAATGGTATTTTGGGAGGGTGACTTAATCAAGATTTAGTTAAGAAAAAAAGAGATCCTCAGCATTTTCAAGTTTTAATCTTATCTACACCAAATAAGCACGTATGTAATCTATTTTCTTAATGAGATGCTTTTACTCTTTTCCTCTATTATCCCTATTAATTCCAAATTTGCCATGCACAAGAGTCATCCATAGTTTACATGAAGGCTTATGCTTTAATCATGAAGCTGGCATTGCTCTATCAAAGGACAGAGGTTTATGTTAGCTTTAGCTTAACATCCTTCTCGGCTGGAGCCTGTCCATAAATACAGCTCCATCTGGCCGAGCTGGCACAAGAGAGATTTTTCTGGTAAAGTGAATACTGGCTTAAATGGACAGACAACATGGTAACCACGCTGGAATGCAATTTTCATAGATTCATAGAATCACCAGGTTGGAAAAGACCCACCAGATCATCGAGTCCAACCATTCCTATCAAACACTAAACCATGTCCCTCAGCACCTCGTCCACCTGTGCCTTAAACACCTCCAGGAAACGTGAAAGTGGCGGCAGGACCACTGTGTCGCTTACGCTGAGGCACTTCAGGCATTCTTGGTTTGAGTAAGGCAGTGCTGCCCTCTTAATGGTAGCTGCAGCTGCTGGTGAGCAGCAACACAGCACACTCCTTTTCCCCTCACACTCATGAGGAATGCACATCTGGTCCTCTGCAGCATTTTTGGTTGCTTCGCCTTACCTTCAATAATTAGAAATGGGTTCTAAAGTTCACCAACACTCAACACTGCATATAAAAAAAGGTGGTGCAAACGTGCACACAAATGGCATAAGAGCAGTACCACATATACATATCTGGATACTCACACATTGCCATTAATGCTTCATCATAGCAAAAAGAAGGTATAAAAATATGACAAAAAGTCTAGCTTGCCTTTTCCCCTTCTTAAATTGATGATTAAAATGTGTACATAAGTGAAAAAGAACAGAGAAAGATATTTTTAAGCCGTAACAGAACATTCAAGATGAAAATGGTGTCCTATAAGCATTATTCTCTTCATTCAGAGTATCTGACATAATACAGTACCTGTTCCACTCTGCCAACTGTAAGAAATTACATAACAATTGGCTACAAGTAAGGCTACCTTATTCTTGATCAACTCTTCTAACTGCTTGAAAAAATGTCTTTAAAAAATTCACATTTCTTCTGCTAAAAAAAAAACCACCCTCTGAATAATTTTTGGAAGTTCAGTAAAATCTACTTGGTCAGGGATTATCCACCTGTATTTCCACATATAAGCACTTCTTTTCTTTTATCTGGAATTTTCACAGCCATTTGGCTCAAAATGTTTGAACATTTTTTGTATTAAAAAGGAACTGATTAAAAACTGAGTTTTCAGCTTTTTTTTTTTTTCTAAGTCCGTCCTGTTCCATTTAAGAAATGTGTGGTCTTCCACCAATTACCTACGCCAAAAGAGAAAGGTTGACCACCTTGTGGCTCCCATGGCTCTTTGCTGCCTCCACCTTTATGGAATCTCTTCCCTGGGCATTCGGCACCACAGGTAACTCTCTTGTAATTCCATGAGAAGTACTGGCACCACCATGAGGTATATAACCTTTCCCAGTGAGTTTGTAAGTACACTTTACCCAATTTAAAAAAATAATCTAATTTTGCTTATAGATTTGTAGGAATAAATCAATCCTTGATGGCAGAAGGTTGAATTATTCACTACAGTTTTCATTAGACTTTCTGTCCACATTTTAGAAAGGAATCCATATTGTCATTTTAATAATGAATATATTTCTTAAATAGAGGTATTTAAGATTACTTTCCCGTCCAGTGTTTTAGAAGGTACTCACATAGCTAATGAAGGCTGGATTTTGCTGAATAAAGAGAAGAGAGAAGTAACACCCTAAGAGTTGTTACGAAAGGAAAGGAAATACAGGGGAGTGAAAATTTCCTACTTTCTATTTGCCAGAGTTAGACAGAACCTACTGTGGTGTTTGGGAGTGCAAATCAAACATGGATTTTATAGGATGGAGAGAAAAGTTTAGAAAACAAAACAACAAAAAGATCCACATAATAACTACTTCCCTCCCCAAAGGTATTAACTAGAAACCTAAGGAAAATGCAAAAAGATAACAAAGCTCAGGGCTACACATCAAGCCAAAGTCATTGAAAGATCAAGTGAACAAGATGTGTTTATTGTAGAAGATATAAACAACACACAGTAATGTGTTTCCTCAGGGATAGCTGGAATCACAGAATCAAGTTGGAAAGCAACATCAAGTCCATGAAGACACTCACGAAATCCAATACATTTGCAGAAAGCGTTCCCAAGTTTTGCCCAGCATTTGACTGATGTGGTTATTTCTGCGGACTTTGCATCAGTCTTAAATTACCACTATTCCCCACTCACAGTTGGCAACATGAATATTGGAGCCATCAGAATCAGTTGAACTTCTGTGCAACTGAAGGAATCACGGTTGATTCCCACAGAGCCTGTTTGGAATATCCCTCCTACTCTTCTACCCTCTCCAGACGAAAGAACTGGGCCCTAGGAAATGAAATAAGTTGCATTTTCAGCAGATTGCTATCAAAAGTATGAGAAGTAAAAGAGAGAAGGTCTCCAGTTTTCACATTACTCTAAAGAAAATACCTCATTTTAAAGACTGCCTAGTAAGGCAAATATCGAGGGATACAACAAAGGTGATGTAACTTGAGAAATAGGACCAATTCTCAGCTCCCTATAAGAGGACAGATTTTCTATTAGGTGATGAAACTAAACCTCTAGCAACACAAGTAAGAACTACTCATTTGTGGTAGACGTGCACTTGATTTACCAAGTACTTAAGCACATGACAAGCTTTAAAAGTGGATAGGCTCATTTATTTCAGCTTTACCCAGCCACTCAGAATAATAGATAATAAAATATTAAACTTGAAACAGGTTTGAATATCTTGTTGAATTGGAGCATGAATAATGAAGTTGTGAAATAATTCAGACCCACCTGAAACAAAACAGAGATTCAAGGGAAAGAAATAGCTACTCCCTTTTTCCTTAATCCATATTTCAAATAATTTTTATCTCTTCGAAAGCTTTTTCATCAGTCTGTGCTCCACTATGCAAATGAATGGATGAACCCAGGCCACAGAATATTTTCTTATTCAAATATAAATTAAATGCATTCTTCTGACTTGGAAGACAGAGTGTATCCTGCTCCAAAATCAAAGTTTATGTACTATAGAAAAATACATTTCCCGCATCAAAACTGAAAAATGAAGGGGGGGTAGTGGAAGGCATATACAGTGAAATACAGAAAATATCATATGACGCACCGCACCTCAAAATCCTATTTTCATAGAAAGACGTGGCTCTTCTAACATATCTTTTTCTTAAAAAGATGCCAAGGAATAAAAAAAGCTATATATTTCCCAGACCTGTATGTTATTCTTGATCATGTAGCTGTGCCAGTCATTTCAGATGGCACATGGGATTAATAATAGACTAAAACTATATCACCTATCTTGATTTATTTCCTATATTAGGATGCAAATCAGATGCACAAGTGTTGCAGAGATACATGCAACATCTATATTTATTCCTGTAGATCTCCTCCCTTCCCCAGCGGCCACATCACTGAACCTGACACTGCAGCATTAGGTCACCTTTTCAGCTTAGAGAAAAAAAGCTCATTTAAAAAATACCTGCTTCACATCCCTCACGTCCCTTTTTAAAAGAAAAACCCTATACACATCTCTTTAAACTAAAAATCTTAGCAAGATCAGGTTCTTTAGTCTTCTGCCTTTAAAAAATAATTTTATGATGGGAAAATGCTCATTAATTTTTTTTTGTCCTGTTTCATCAAGCTTTTCCCCAAATGGAGTCTTGTTCTTTAACTAATTTATGCTTTACCTACCTGTGCTCCATCCATCAAGGGTGCTTCTGAAATTATCAGTAACACCAGTTGATATTCATTTCACTGTCAGAAGAAGAGCCTGTCTTATCCAGTACAAATGGCTAAAAGCATCTACTTGAAGTACACAGTTCATCATCTAGGCCTGTTTCTATCAGGAACAGATGGAGGTAAGGTGATTAAATTTCTTCATTTTGATGGAAAGAACAAACACTTTCCTAGACAGCCAAAACACCTCAAACCACTTAAAAATAATGAGTATTAAAATGTGATTTTCTCTACCGAAGAGTTTAAATAAGGACACCTACAACTTTTTTTTATACTATTTCCTACTGATATAATCAAATTATTTGTCTTTCATTCTCCTATAAGTATGCTAGATAGATGATCTATAAATAGATTCATAATAAATTAGTCATCCCACCAAGATGAATTACCAAACTGAGATTCCTAAAATATCTTCCCTTTTCATCTTCACTAATTGTGAAATGAGTCATATAAATTCTAAAATTTTCATCAATTTGTAAAGTACAGGAAAGGATTAAGCACTTTCCCGATGCATTATGCACGGCGTTTTCTTTTACCGAGCCATACTAGCACACACACACAACTGCACGTTGTATTGCACACACTGGATAGGACATCAGGGGTTTGGCTGTTAGGTGATGCTGGCAACAGTCTCCAGACAGAGATTTACTGCCTGTCATCCTTTACTTCAGATCCTGGGCTGGAGCGAGAGGGGTAATACTACACAGTGATATTATAGAGACACGTATCATCCCGTAAGCATGTACTTCTCTGAAACATGTCCCACCACAGGCTCAGCCATCTCAGAATCCAGATTTTCTAGTCTCAAGCCCTTAGAACAAAGAACCAAATAAAAAGTCCTTTATCCCTCTGATATATAGTCAAATGTTACCTCCAACTAAGCAGGAAAACACAACAAGCCTTTACTGTACAGTAGCTATCGCAGGATGTTGAGCTAGACTGCCTATGAGGAAAGGGAAGGACAGTTCCTCTGTCCCTAGTTTACAAGGAACACTCCTACAGAGAGTGTAACTGCCACACAAAAATCCATCCAAACCTAGCAGATCAATTTTTGTTTATGTTCTACAATTTTTTTTCAGCACTTAACTTCTATGGAAACATTTGTGACTTTTCCGTATTCTGCCACAAAGGAGGCACTTACAACATCTCTGCAAGTTTTCCTCTTGATCAGTAAGCTTATTTTCATATCCAGTTTTTAAGATTCATTATAGCTGACTTTAAAATGCCAAAAGGCATTCAACTTGTCAGTGCCTATAAATAACAGCAGATTCATGTTAAAGTATATTTACATATCAATTACTTAGGACTCAATACTACACATGCTCTTGAAAAATACATTACTCTTGATTATAAATCAAGACAATTCAATTATGCTTTTAAAATGCATAATTGTCCTCACATTTTCATAAATATTGGCAATACGCTATCAATCTCTAAAAATACTTCAGTGAAATGAAAGAATGCCTTTTCAATACTTTAAGTGGTCTGAAAGATGACTAGCCATTTCACATTAATTCCTGCAAAACTACAAAGACACTTTAGAAGAAAGTCGAAGGTCTATTATTTTCTATCTGTATTTTCTCACCAATTCAGCACTAATAAAAAAATGTGGAGAAACTTAAAACTACTCCTATAAACTCAAGTCCTACAGTATCTATAGAGGAAATATAAGCTGCTCCAATACTCTTGGTTAAAGGTGAAGTATTTGCATAGATTTCTGAGGCTGAAAATACAATACATCTTTGTCAACTTTTCCAGTTTTACAAGAGGTTTATGTGCTCTAACAGGTCTTTTTACATCTACAAACTGTCAACCTACGACAGTAATCAAACTTCAACCAATTTTGGAAGCCAAGGCAGCGCTGCATCTAAAACTACTGATTACAGCTTTAAGTTTAGGGCTGTTCTCTGAAAAGGGAAAACTCTAGTCCATTCACTGGCCACAAAGCAGGATCGACTCTTCCTGAAACACCTTGGATAATTTTTTTTTTTTCACTTAGTACTTAAAAACTTGGGATGCTGTATAGGCTATAAGATCCTAAAATGAAGTCTGCAGGACTCAACCACCTTTTCTGCTGGCTGGTTTTCACACCATCTAACCTAAATTTCTTTGTTGCATTTAAACATTACACTTCTTGTGTCTTGTTCCTTTTGCAATTCGAGTCTTCTGTGTATTTTAAGTAAAAGAAAAGGATGGCCTCTCTGCACCCACAAGGTGAAAGGAGCTCTCTACACACCAGTAGGAGAAAATATATAGGAGATACAGCAAGATCCAGCTTCCAAAAACTATGTGGTATACTCCAATGATTGATTCAACATCATCTTACATAAATGCCAAAATTGCAACAGAAAAACAACATGCTTATTATGACTTTTTTGTTCAAAATTTAATATTTTACTTCTATAAAAACAATTAATACAAAACTGCCATTAGGAAACGGGCTGTGGAATAAACAGTAAAGGAAAAATGGCAACTATTATCACTTCCACAACACTTAATTTCTTTAGTGGACTATCTACTTTCAATCAGTGTTGAGAACAGCCATCTATGGTAGATGAATATTATAACCCACAGTTTACATGGAAGGGGAAAAATCAGAGTAGTCAAAGCCTGAACTTTCAAAGGCATCCGCTAAATTCAAGTGTGACCAGCTGCAGCCATGCAGAGGTGTGAACACTGGCCTCACAGTTAGCACTTGTAGAACAGCATTCTATAACACAAATACTTTTTCACCACAATAACTCTTCAGCTACAGCTTTTAGAGTACTCAAAACAGAATATGATGCTTCACCCTCTTGTGTGAACCAGAGAAACACAAAAAGCATGAAGACTTTTCATGCTGTGTAAAGAAGAGCTGAGTAATGAAGCGTGTAAAGGGTGCATGATATTTGAACGAGAAAGCAAAAAGATTTCTAATGACTATATAAGAACAGTGTTGCTCTGCATTATCTGAAATGACATGCAATTTGACAATTCAAACAAATCCAGTGCAAACACTCTATTATGCATCCATAACTGCACGCTTTTTACACTTCATTTTTTACTTCAGCGCCATACACACACTGACATAGTCTGCATGTGTGATAGAGGAGGTTCTCTTAACCTGCTGATTTATAGTTGCCTTATTTGTAACACTGAGCAATCCACGACTGACAGTTAGTAAGGTAAATACAGAAAATGGATGACAAATTGTTCACAATCAGCCTGTGCTCTAACTAGAAAGAGGCTCACTGTCATAGCAAGTGTGGCTAATCTATTTTTTATATTTTTAAAGCCCCTACATGTTATTTTTTTACGTATGATTTTTAAAGCTCAATATTCCTCTTCCCACTCTCCAATGCTCCCCCGCCCCCCGCAAGAGTTCCAGGACTCCCAGCAATAATAACCACTCTTATCAGTGGGTAAATGCAGCCCTAGAAGGAAATCAAACGAGCTGGTTCTTTGTTTCCTAATGTTGCCTTTGATGTTCAAGCTGCAACTCTTCCTCTTAGTCAAGACAGGCTTGATAGCCTTGACTGACTGGCATGACTAATAGCGCAACAGGCACTCTGTAGATCACATTAAACAGCTCTGCAAACTGCCTGCACTCACAACTTGGCTGCCGACATTACTTTTATTTGATGTGATTATAATGTCTCAGTGCTCAATCCTGGATCAGGAATGCCATGTGACAACACTCCCCTCTTCTTCCACTCTTTTCTCCTGGGCTGTTTGAAATGATGCCTCAGCAGGCAGGATGAAGGAAATAATTGGCTGGGAACAGAACAGACACCTGGCAACTCCCAAGCAGTTTCTCTGCCCAAAACCCTTGTAACCCAACAGTCAAACACCAGGCACAGAAGCATTGAATAAGAGATTTTTGTATTATTTAGGACAAAACCCTCAACTACACAGACAAGCCTAGTTAGGAACGATACTCAAGGGAGCCTTTTCCCCCTAAAGCTGGGAGCAGGTGCTTGTTTAAAGTTGCGGAGTGAGAGCAAAGACTCCAGTAACACACTAATACAGCCACCACACTCCAAGCTACCAGAATGTTTGTGGACTTCCTGAATTGTCTTAACTGAACTAGTTCACCCAATTCTGAATTAATTCACCCAACATAAGGACCAAAAAAATTATATGAGGCAACCTTATTTTTATTTCTGAAATCTCAGAAAAGAATATCCCAAATCTTTCCTTTCAGTACAATATTATCCCTTTTGTTGCAACATAATGTTAAGAAAACTAACACTAAAATACCCTCAAGACAAAAGGATAAACTGGTGATAAAAATATCTTATATAAGGATTGATAAACTGTATTCCTTTCACACCAAGCACAGCTGGAAAATAAGCAAATTGCAAAATTATGATTTAATGATAACCTCTTTCAGAATTCTGTTCACTCTCTCAAATGCCTGGGAAATAAAAGCCCCAAGACCTCTCCTTCACATGCAATTTAATGGCAGGACACATCAATGCCATTACTGTTCCAGTCACCGAGGTGGACAGAGAGATGCATCTGACATATGCAAAGAGGCAAAGCAAAGTGACAGGAACAAGAATGCGTTTTCCATATTAATAAAACAATAATTTGAATTTGGACTAAAGAATAGCTAAAGGATAAAAACCTCAAACTACATTTTGTGTGTGTTTTATTTTAATTATTCCTTGGATATGAGTTAACAGATGCCAATATGCACAATTTTTTTCAGAGAGATGTTTCTCAATCTGTCAATAGTATTTTGCTTAAATGACAAGCAAACACTTGCTAACATCAATTGATTTTTTAAGTCTTTAGCTGTATCACCGATGACAGGCTTCAAAAAGCCTACAAAAGGAGCTCTAGGGGGAAAAGGAGAACAAGAACAACAAACAGTTTTGGCCTTTAACTGCCTATATTTCAGTGATATTTTCTAACACGAGTCAATGGTTAAGTTCAGGACTAGAGCTAGTGAACGGTAAAAACCAAACCTACGTACAGCTGAGTTTGTTTTACTCATATTTCTGTATTTTAGCCCCTGCAAGGGGGGCAGAACCAAGGAAAGGGATGATGCGTGGCCAAATGCCTGAGGAAAGACCAGGTAGTTCTGTGTCTTTGTCACATCCCTAGTACCTGTACCATTTACCTCAGCATTAATAGGCAACTCTCCCATAGCAGTAACCTATACAATATTATTTTTATTCTATTAAGCCAACATGGGAGAAAAAGGCAGAGGATATGACTTGCTTCAGCTTGTAGATAAGCTGCTTTTGGTCTTTGCCTAAGCACAGTCACTAAATACATCTCACCAAGAACCTACTCATTATGGGCTCTCATAAGGCCCTCTAAGGTCTTCAAAACCCCAATTCAGCCAGGCTGGCATCTGAAACTTGGTACTGAGTCTCTCTGAAATGTGCATTAAAAAAACAGAGAAAAATCTGCAGGGATTCAGGAATATCATATATGCAAGATGACTCCATGCCAAAGCAGCGGGCTGAGATGGCAACAAAGCTTCAGTGCCATGGACAGCAGATTTATTAACAAGACTATTTTTTCTGAGCTTTGGCTTCTCCAAAACTTTGATGAAGCCTAAAGCCAATCATTATATGGCAAACATAACAGTCCAGCTCTTCAGCACAAATAAGAAAAAGCACCTGTTGAGCTTGGCAAGGATGTGAGTACTCAAGGATGAGGAGGACTTCAGTGAGGCTGGCTGAAACAACAATTCATTCATGCAGAGGAGAGCTAGGCATCACTCAGAACCTCTGAAATACAGAAATAAACAATCTCTTCTACTTGACTGTGGGACAAAGAGGAGCAATGAAGCTCCCATGGTGTCTCCCAGCAATGTAAACCTCCAGAATTGAGTCATCTTCTTTTTTTCTGTTATTACCTGAGAAGAAGGATGATGGTTCATCTTCTGCCAAAGCAGATACCAGCACAATCTTATAAAAAAAAGACAGGCAGGAAGGAGGAAAAGAGAAAAAAAGGTTTGTGAATTTAGCTAGTGAAAAGAAAGTAATTCAAAACCATTGGAATGACTTGTCTGACCTAGGAAGTACTGGATATGGCAGACTGCAAACAAGACCAGCCGAGTATAAAAGGGTCACTGACTCAGGAGACAGCATTTCTATCTACGGGCCAGTGGGTAACCTTTTGCAACAAAAAAAGGCCCCTCCTTTTTTAAAAAAATAAAATCACAGACAATGACAACAGGCAGATAAAACCAGCAGCAAATCAGCTACCTTTACTTTGTCCCACTGTTGCAATTCTCATAGCTTCACTTGCCCTGGCGTGAGTAGTTAGTGTGAAGCAGTAATACATAAGCAGAATATCTAACAGAAGAAGAATACATTTACAAGTCAAATGGACATGCAGATGCTATATAGCCAAGTCAATGAAATCCCTTTCTGTTTTAAAATTGTTTAAACTCACTAAGTTTCATCAGCAAAATTAATACCTGCTGGTTTTGCTGTACCAGACAGAAGAACTTATTTAGCATAGTGATAATCATCAGCCAAGTTGTGTATCTAAGACTTTACTGCACCTGCTCCTCCACTGCTAATACAAGTTTCAGAACTAAATTACATTTGAGCTAAACCTTGATCATCACACTAAGCACGCACTGCAGAACAACTCAAACACGCACAAACAAATCTTCATGTAATGTCCTGAGAATAGCTAAAACTCACACAAATGAAGACAAGCAGAAGTGTCTGCTAGCATCAGACAAGGAAGAAAACTCTCAGGCATGAATCTCAGAGCCCATCCTGCCTCCTTTCTGCCCCAGGCAAGATATCTTACTTCTCAGCTTCTCCAGGTCTGTGTTCTTTCAGGTATGTTAATGACTTGAAGCTTATGAGATCACTAGAAGACAACCGATTCTCTTCCTGTGGTCTTGAGGAGAACAGAAACCTAGACCTCTACAAATTAAAGGTCAGCACGACCCAGCTCTATGGTAACACAAAAAGATCATGCAATAATGTTTCAAATACTGCAGAGGACTGTCTTCAATAGAGTTGAGCTGTCAGGGTACTACTTAGGGTATTATTACATGCCTTAAAAACATGCAAGGAGAGCTAAAACTGCAAAGACCTCACAATATGGAGTTAATTTGTGCTTATTTTGTACTAATTTTCCTCTTGATTTTGCCTTTAAATTTTGGTGCAAACAATATCCTCCTTTGCCTGAAAAGTCATAACATCTTGTCACTTAGTGCTGCATAGGGTACAGAATTACAGCAACACAGTTTTCTGAGGAAAGTGGGTTTAAAGAAACTAATATCACAGAACGAACATGAGGGAAGGGAATGGAGGCACAAAGAAAAGAGATAAAGGAGATAAAGCTAGACCAACAAAAAGAAGCAAAATGTTGAAACTGGGATTTCAGCAGAGATGAGTAAATGTAAGGGATAGAAAAAAGGGATCAAAGCCCTTCGACAGATTTTCATTAGTGAAAAAAATCAAAAATCTACAGCAACTTAAGTTTTGGCTACACGCAAAAGTGTAATTCCATGTTGGCAGGGATGGTCAGCTGGCACCGCTCCAATGCCTGATCAGTATTGTCTCAGTAGATATTCTGCTTCTCTGCAAAGAGGACCGATGACCTCAGCATGCTAATATGCAACTCTAGAAGTAACTTCTACTCGATATATACAGACTAATGTATTCTCCTGTTGTTCAAAAAGAAAAGAGCAACTGCACCTCCATCTGCAATAGGAAGTGTTAGAGCGTACCAGGCTCTCATTCCAGCCTGTGAATATTAATTAAATACAACTATCACACAGAGCAAAATCAGATATTTTAGAAAACTCAAGCTTAAAAGAGCACAAGTCAGCCTTTAGAACTAGCTAGTTTCTGAATTCCCATTTACCTTCTCACTCTGCTGCAGTTTATACCCTTAGGAATAATATATAAGTACCTAAGTCTCCCCACAAATTCGCTTTGGGAGTCAGATGTTCAAACTTCAGCACAGCAATGCCCAGCATTAACTCATGTTTTGATAGGAATGGTTGGACTCGATGATCCGATGGGTCTCTTCCAACCTGCTGGTTCTATGATTCTATGTGCATTTCTGGCTGAACTGCCTTGAGAAAGAACACGCTCAAGGATGACCAGCAAACCTGAGTGTGTCAAGAACTGAAGTCAGTCCACTGGTTCACAGTGAAACCATTTTCCTCCCTGATCACTCTTTTAGTAACTCATCCTCTGTGTTCACACCGTTACCTGTACTTTTCCGCATACCATTCAAAGTCCTTTAATGCAGCTGTGTTGCTGCACCCAGAACCTTCTGGTCCAAACCCAACTTTTTACCTTTGGATCAGCAGTTAGCAGCTTGAATGCTTGATATACTTGTGCTTCCTTCACACCTCCACCAAGATCCAGGAAGTTGGCTGGTTT
This sequence comes from Piaya cayana, assembly GCA_013389865.1. Lineage (NCBI taxonomy): Eukaryota > Metazoa > Chordata > Aves > Cuculiformes > Coccyzidae > Piaya > Piaya cayana. Next base: position 138,380 of record WAAB01020192.1, read on the forward strand.
TCCACCATTCAGTGATATTATATCACATGTTGCCATTGCAAGTCCAGCTCCATTGACTGTAATTGTAAACATCAAGTGCTTATAATTCATATGAAAGTACATAAGGTTTGTGAAAAGGCTTAAAATACATCAGTACAACCACATAATATGGCTCAAAATGTAACCTAAATATCTATTTCTAAATAGGTCAAGAGGTCAATAACTATTTACGGATATCCAATGCAACAAATAATTCAAAATCTGATGTATACACACCAACATTTAGGTTTCTTTACAACATAGATGCGTACCTTCCCTTAAGCACACATGACCGTTGGAATGGTAACTGTGAAAACTTCTGATTTATTTTTTTAAAAAGGCACATAAAAACTTCTGGGAATAGTGATTGCATGATACGACATGAAGGACAAATTGACTCCTTAAGCTCCTCTCCCATCATTCTCAGCTGCAGATGATGCTTTGTATTTTAATAAAACTGACAACTAAATTTTAGAGACAAGCATCAGATTCTCCTGAAATTACCTTTGATTTTGTGTTTGCACCAGTCTAGCAGCATTCCCATAGGCACATCATCTAAGCTAGGTAAAGTAGCTGAGAATTATTTATGCCCACTAAGTTGCTCCTGCCAGAGAAATTAAGGCTTCTGCATAATCTGTAATTCAACTGCAATACCTAATACTAAAAACAAACAAACAAACAAAAAAACACCTGTAGAGTTGCCAATTATTGTTTGGGGGTTTGACATTTCATTTTGTTTAAAATTGAAATTAAAGTCTCACTGTCACTCACTGAATCAACTGCAACACATTATCAGCATTTCCTAGATCTGTGGCTAGAGTATAAACATCTAAGCAATGTAAATGATAGACATTTTATCATCAAGTTGAGATAAAATACCTATTTCAATTAAATTCATAATAAAATATATTGGCTAAAAGAATTTGTACAAAGTGAAAATTATTTAAACCACAGCTGACTGTTGTACTTATCTCTTCTAAACATAAGAGTCATTTCTGTTCTACAGAAAAACTCCAGGAAAATAGAAAATGGTATTCTTTTAACATCCAAGCAGCTTCTTTAGCAGCTTTCCATAAAGGGAAATAGAATCCAATACTCCATTGAAAGCAGGAATATCATGTTTTTACATACATACTTTTGCAGTGTCTTTCAAGTAACACAGTATCATTTTTGAAACTTAATTACGGTAATTTTATGACTTCTCTTGTTTCATTCCAGTTACTGGAAAGAACAATAGCATTGGCTTCAAAATTCAGAAGTTACAAACCCCTTGGACTCTCCTCTGCGCCATCTCCCTGACACCTTATGTGCCCTCCCCACACCGCAGCCTTCAGCACAGTTCAACACAATTTTAGTTTCATTCCTGCAAGAACCTGTGGAAGGATAAACCTCAGCAAAATAGACTGAAATACTGTCCAGGGTGGATTGAATGTCAGAATGTAAACAAAGTCTATACACTGAACAAGTATGAATTTGTCTTCAAATGTCTTTTGGATTTATTTGTTCTTACCAAAGCAAGCAATATTTCCATCCAGTCCTATATATTTTAAGTCATATTTGGCAGCTTCATTCTCTATAGGCTCATTTTCAGACTTGTCGTCCATGGCAAATATTTCTTTTTGCCTAAATTCTGCATTGTCATCAAAGTTTATCTTGGCATCAAAACAAACAACTAAAGAAAAAAAATAGAAAACAACATAAAGGCATTTAGAGACTACAGAGAGGCAGAGCTCCTGAAATATTATACCAACTCCTTCAGCAGGGAGGGGGGAATGCTGCTCAGGGACTGATGCTGCTTCGAGCATATCAGCTGAAGTTCTAGCACCACGTCCAGTAGAGAAGGGCACCATCTCCTCAAATCCCAAATCAAGAAAAAGTACAGCAAGCGTCTCCAAACTACACAGTCACAAGCCTTTGGCAAGGGACGATCCTCTATGGTTGCTTTAAATGAAGTTTAAACTAAGTGATGGAGGCAATTTTCATGATGTGGACAGGTCTGCAGTAACATCAGTGTTTTGAAAGTATGACGGACATAACAGGAAAACATGTCAGCACTGTTTATAGGTATGCACTTATTTACAGTTAAGCAATACAAAAATTTTTCCTTAGCCATATTTTTAATTTATGTCATCAGCTACACATATATCATTTCCGTAAAGATAAAAATTTAAAAAAAAACTCTTCAAGGCAATCTAAGTTAAAAATTATCAAAATGTGACCTTAAATAAAGAAAATCTAAAAAGTGAATCCAAAACTTTTCAATGTCAACATCTGTAATGGTTGTGAAAATGCATTAAAAAGCAGCTAAGTCTGATTATATTAACTAATAGATACCAAAGAGTAACTAGTAGACATAATATTCACATAAAACCAAACAGTAATAGAAATACATGTAGAGTGAACTCATTACTTGCTTATTTACTGACTTCTTATTGCCATGGGTTTGCATAGGCAAACAACTCATTACATTAAAAAGTTCCAAGTAAATGTAAGACTATATACTTATCATTTCCCTATTTAACTAATTTGGTTTGTACTATATCCATATTATAATTACTGACTGAAACTGATTTCTCAATGCAAAACAGTCAGATTTAGGTGCCTTTAAATGATGCATCCAGAAAAATGAAAGTTTTTCATATTTGCTCTGTTTTGACTCATATTACCATTGAAAGACATACAAGGTGCATATGCTCAAGAACACTGTACACATCTCTGCAACTACAGGTCAATTACAATTAAGACAACTCTTAGACTCTGGTGTACAGTCATCAATAAAAATAACTAATCACAAGATGTTTTTTGGTGGATAAATACCTCTTACTTAATATACTATTGTTTAACTTAAGAGAAAATACCTAAGTAAACAGCAAACAAAATATTTACACAACAGTCTCAACTGAGTGTCTTGATGTACACTGAGTTTTCTTGGTTTGATTTGCTGATGTTGTTGGGGGTTTGCAGGGTTTTTTAAAACATATTTTTTAATCAATACCAGTTTAAATTAAAACAGGGTCAAATTTAGTTTCAGTGACTGCAGTTTCAGAAAATTATTCATGAGGCTTTGTGCATAATCAATCCCTCTTAGAAGAGTCAGATCTTACCTGGTCAGCCTTTATGTAGGAATCTGCTAAAAGGAGAATATCTGAAGTTTGCAACAATCTATTTCAGTACTAAGGCTGCTTTAATTTTTTTTTAACAATGGATTAAGACTTGTGCCATTTTTCTTCTTCAAGCTTTCAGTTCCTTAAATTGCTAAAACAACTCAGAGTAAAACTGCAGTTTCAGAGCTCTGTTTACCTTAAACATGAACATCCGCAGTGTCACATTAATAGAATCTCATTTCTACAGAACATTCATCTTTATCAAAGGCCATGTTGTACAAAGTAGCAGGAAAAACACCTATTAATATTTATCAAACCATTTTCACCATCAAAAGCACATTGTTACATGCATGATGGATTATACAAATGAATTTTTCTTCTAAACAAATATCAAAGAAAGCTCCAGTGCTTATATTCACAGAGTAGTTCCGTTGGTTTTGTTAGCAGTATGGGCTTTTTGTCATCTGCCAATTCAACAGCTTACAGTGAGAGCAAACAAAACAAAAAATCCCAAAGAAATTGGCCATTACTGGCTTCTGACCCAGTAGAGTTAAAGAATTCACTACAAAATTAAACAAAAGGAAAAACATCCAACAATGTATTTTCTAATGGAATTTCACATAAGTAAAAGAAATAAATCTATCTTAACCATTAGTTAAACCAGAATAATGACCTTCAAACAAAGACATAGTTTATCATTAGAAACAACTGCATTAAGTTACTCAAATGTTCTTCCATTTGTTTTATCTTTATTCTTCTTCAAGACATTTCAGATGGAGGAACTGCTAGCAAAAAAACAAGTAAGCACATGAAGACTTCTGGGTATGTCTGCTAGTAAGATGGCTTTCACAGCTTGAAACCCACTCTGTTTCTGCTCCTCAGTTTCCTGGATGTGAAACACATGGGGAAAAACCTCAGAGAAAACAGTTGTTCAATATGTAAAAAAAAATGAACACACACTTGATCATTATTATCACTGTGTCTGAACTATACTCAGAGACATTACTAGTAAATATACTTCTTTTTTTAATTTATGTTAAAAATATAGCTTTCCAATAGGGCATTTTAGTGTCCCAGAGTTTATTTTATAGCCTTTAAGATGTGTCTATAACAAGCAGCGGGATAGTTTTTATTTTGCATCTTTTAGAGTTTGCAAAGTTCACTACCAGCAAAAGTTTTCTTTTAAGCTGTGGACAATTCTCTGCCAGTTCTTTTACACCTGGACTGTTAATAAAAGGGGAAAAACAAGGTTGGACAACTGGAAGAAACTGTATAGATTCTAGCCACAATTCAGCTTCTGAATTCCTGACCAAATGAGCCAAAAATATGGATTTTTAATATAAAAGCTGTTTATTTTACAAACTAGCTGTGGGCCCATAAAATGTATTTTTAAAAATGCTAATTCTTTCAATGCATACTGACTCTGATGAGGAATTTGTGTTCTTAACTGACATAGCAGTGATGTTTTTCCAGAAGTTTTTAGAACAGCAATTAAAGATCCACATTCCTAATGTCTGTTAAAATGAGTAACAGCTTTCTCTTTCCATTTTCTAATTTCCACTTTAATCTGTACGCATATCTTATAAAGTTGGTGAAAAGATGGAATCGTCTTTCTTGACAAACATTGATAACGAATACTTGACACACCTGGCAGCACCTCTTAATGTCAAAGGTTTCTCTGAAATCACAAAATGATACTGTAGGTTGAACCTCTACCAGGACCTGTGAACCACAGCCCCCGGCACTGAAGTCTCAGCAAGCTCCCCCTGAGCTCCACAAGTTCTCCTCGTTATCCATTTCAATGAAAAACAAGAAATAAAAAGGGAAATGGAGAGGACACAAAATGCCATAAAATATTTGCATTAGGAATGAATCCATGAATACTCTGCCATGAAGAGTGAGGTGGCAACTATGAGCCATCTGGATCAGCCGTATTCTCTTTCAATATCCCAAAGTCATCTTTAGTTCCTCCACTCCTTGTCTTTGTCCAAGGTAGTTGGACAAAAACGACAAATGGAAGGAAAGGTTTCAGCTGAAAAACAAACAACTGGAGTGACATGAAGGCCAATTCAGCTCCTTATTTTCACCCTATACTTCCTTAGCCTTGTATTCATGGTGGAAGCAGACCAATTCCCCTTTTACTTTCCAAAGGACGTAGCTAAGTGTCAGTTCCATCTGCAATTCCTCCTATGCTCTAATAGGATGCAGTGTTGTGCATTTAGAATTTTTACTTACTTATATGTTTACAAGCATAAACCAACAAGTTTCTTTCGACACAGTGTCAGTAATCCTAGCAGCACTAACAACAACGATCCCTCCTCAAAATTTCAAAACAAAACCAAGAAAAACCCAGCTTCGCACAAAGAGCAGAAGAGTAGAAAATGTTGCTGTTTCTCACCGAGCATAACACGTAGAAGTCCATATTTCCAGTATTTGGATAAAGTAACTAAAGGTATTGAAATGAAAAATCTGCCATGGGAATATTTATGAATGTTGCTTAAATTACATTACAAAATGAAATTAATGCAAAGCTGCTGCTACAGCCTTCTATGCAATTTAATTTATAGTTTGCATAAATAAAGAATTATAATGCATTCATTTGTTTTCTTCAATTTTCTTACCTTGCCCTTCTGGAGTTTCACCAAAGGGATTCACTTCAACCTGAGTGGCATCAATTTTCAAGAAAAGATTATACAGCTTCTTAATTTGATCTGCTGCCTAAATTTGATCAAGCAATTTATAATTACCACACAGAAAAATAAAAGTTAAGGTTTTCAAGGCAAAACCAAACCATTATTGATTATTTTTAATGTACTAACTTGCACACTAGCTCTAGATAATTACTACTTTTATTCCCATTTTATTAATCATATTTATATGGTATCTAAAATAGCCATAATGTAGCATTATGGTACTGCATAATATTTAGTAACTGTACATTTGAACACCACATGAACTGGAGATGTGCTACAAAATAAACAGCGTGATTACTATGATGAGTTTAATTTGAAAAGGGTCTAACAGTTCATAATGGCACATTCTCTGATATGTGAGATCTAAGTTGCATTCACATTAATCAGTCTAAATTAAAAAAACCATAAAGCAATATGAGGGAATTTAGGAAAAACACACATTTCTTCTTCCTACATCAGTCTGCAATGTTTTCTTGAAGAAATTATGCCAGAAGTATGCTTGTTTACTCCTTAAAAGATAACCTTCCTTGCTCCTTATTGTTCCTCACAGCCTATCTCTGTGATTGACTACGCACTTCCAAATCTTTTGTTCTTATAACCCTCTTTCATTAATACAGTAACTAAAATATCAGCAACACAAATATGCATTAAAAAAATCCCTTTGGTTCATTACGCAATGACTAGCTATTAGCTGAAATAAGTTTGCAGATGAAGAAGTGCACTAATAAAAAAAAACATTCAAATGTGTTTCTTCATTACGGATGAGTTAAATGAAGTACAAAACCAAAAAATAATTGGGATCGCTCCTAATAAGCAAAAGTGAATGAGATTAAAAAAATAGAAGTCAGTTTTCTCCCACAGCATCATTCATAAGAAAGAAAACATTATGACTGGAAAGACTCAACCCCAATGCTGTAGTACATCAGGAAGAACACGGTGAGGGATGTTCCTGCACTGACAAGGCTGCACCTGGAGTGCTCTTGTCCAGTTTAGAAACCAACATGTCTAAGATTATTTGAAGAGCAACAGTTTAGAAGCAACATACAAACTGTTTATGAAGTCTTCCCTGCTCAAAAGTCATCAGGTGCCACCTTCTCTGTGGTTCTGACTTTAAAAAAGCTACCAATCATGAATCTGCACCCAGCAAGGCAGCAGTACCCTCAGCATGAACACTCCAGTTGGCAAATGATCCCAATACCACAAGGGTAAGGCCATCAACAGTGACACTAGGGACTTAGTCCACCATGAAACCCCACACTTAGTCTAGGTAACCAGAAAAGCTGTTGCTGCCTCACTACAATGCTGTAATATTAACTGATCTTTAGAACTGCTTAACTTTTATTAAGGGCTGCTCCATCTTTCAGCACCTTTCTGAATGAGGCAGCTTAATTGCAACATTCCTCTTCCACAAGGTCTACAAGTAATGAGCCTCTTTGAGGCAAAGCATAAAATCCCAAACTAGAAATAGTGAACATATAAGTAAATACTAGGATTTGTCTAAATAAAAGATAAGTCCCTATGCTTCAGTAAGTGCCTTTGAATTGATACCACAAGAAATACATTCACTGAAACATTATTTAAAGGTATTGTTTAAAAGTCCATATATTGCTGTTAATTATTAAGTACCAGAACTCTTCAAGGGTTGAAAGGTTCTACATAATCATTCCTCCTCATTAGACACACAGCTAAATCTTCAAATATGTGCTGATCAACTTAATGATTATGCACTTGTTAATTGCGCAGTTAGGATAGAAAATAATTAAAAGCAGTGAATTAAAAATAATGAACTTTGACAAAACTGATAATTTGATACTATGGAAAAAATACAGGCAAAAGTAGCTTAAAGAAGTTTTCACTTATCTGCAAAATATTCATAAAACAACACATCTTATATATTTGTGTGCAATATGGAATTCCAATATATATAGAAAAGAGATACCGAGATGACAACAAGCTGGCAGCCTTTTGCAGTTGAAGACTGAAATCAAAAAAGGCTTTGATTACACAAAGATACACTGTTCCTTCTCTCCATATTAAGGGTTATTTTTTTTAAAAAAAAAAAAAGCTCTACCTGTGTAATTCACTGAGCTCCAATGGAATTCCAAGGAAATCAAAAAGAATCTGATGAGATTGTCATCAGTCGCTTCAAAGTCCAGGAACTTTTGGTTTGGAACAATCAGGACCTTGTTCAAATTGCTAAAGTCTGATGACAATTATATAGGTGCAATTTAGTATTTAAAATGTCAAAACAATCCTGATATAATGATTATTTAGCCTTTTATGTCTATTTGGAAAGTGTTTATTATATAGTTGGGCTAAAATGTCTTTAGTAAAAACTGAGGGAGTAAAGTCAAGTTACCTGCTGCTGTAAAGGTCCTTTGAATCCCAAATTCTTTGCCATCTGCAATGCTTGATGATCCTTTATGCCTTCAAAAATATCTATTTCCTCCTGTAACAATAACATGCATAAATATAGCTAAATATTCAATCTGAATGGAGATTTGCAACTTCAAAAGGAAAAACACTTAGTATACATTTGCAAATTAGTAATTAAAGCATGGCTGTTCGCCAAAGTTCTCCGAGACTGGGGCTATAGCAGCTGCCTATAGGGTATGTTATAATTACCACACCAACTATGAAACAGTCCTTCCAGAAAATATATAATTCTTCAGGGTGGCACGCTGACAAGACAATGTGACACTAGTTTTCACTTTTAATTACTGTACAGATGGCGTTGACGAATATTTAGTCTGTTAATTTTTATGACATCTTCTGAATATTTTCAAGGCAACGGTGTCACTGCCCAGTAGCACTGTGAAGTTTATATAATTTTAAAATGCACATTAAATATTTTTACAGTTTTTTGAATAATTACACTTGACTGTATCAATTATTTTCCCAGATGAATAACTTGTCTCCTCATTATCATGCCACAGTAACATAAAAAATACTTAGATGTAGTCATCATTAAAAAAGTAATTACAACAGTTGGATTGTAGATGCAAAACGTTGTCCAGGTACAAAGAAATAACTAACAACTGTGTCAATTAGACAAAAACAACCATAGAAACAATAACCATATAGGCACTGCCCCACTTGTGCAAACACTGTGTGCCTTCCTGAAAGTGAAACTCACTCATAAAGCATTTCAGATATTAAATTTAACATCCCATATAACAGCCAGATTTAAGCTCTTTTTCTAAATCAAACTGGAGACACAAACAGTAACAAAATCAGACGTTAAGCATGCTTCACTTATGGCTAGATAACAGGTCTGATCCTTTATTTGGTGAAACAGAATTTTTAAGGTTCTTATTGTCTTTGTTCCATACATGAAAAATACAGTATTTTGAGTAACTGACAGGGAGAATTTTTAGTCTAACATACTATTTTAATACCTTAAAAATAAGTTCTGGGCTAGTAACTGCAACTTCTTCTATGTCAACACCACCCTGTGGACTGCCAACCATAACAGGTCCGTTGCAGGCTCTGTCCATCAAAATAGCGAAGTATGTTTCCCTGGAAATATTCAATGCTTCTGCAACCATCACCTAAAAATGAATACAGGGAAGAAAAAACAGCATCAGTTCTGAGTGGTCCATCTTGCTGGTGACAATCTGAACACAGCTTCACTTCCTTGAGGCGTCAAGAGTAGCGAATGTCGTAAAACATTTTGCCATGTAAAAAGCAATTAAAAATAATAGAACCAATGAGGGATGGTATTTGACAGGGGACAGGACAAGAGGGAATGGCCTCAAGCTCCACCAGGGGAGCTTCAAGCTGGACTTCAGGAAAAAATTTTTCACGGAAGTGGTCATTGGGCACTGGAACAGGCTGCCCAGGGAGGGGGTTGAGTCACCTTCCCTGGGGAGTTTAAGGCACAGGTGGATGAGGTGCTGAGGGGCATAGTTTAGTAATTGATGGGAATGGTTGGAATCGATGATCCGGTGGGTCTCTTCCAACCTGGTGATTCTATGATTCCCTCTGCTCTGATCAGAGGACACTGTGGTTCACATTTTCTGCATTGCCCTAAAATGCTAATTGGTACTTGCTACCCTGAAAATAAATATTTTACAAGATATATCAATCCAGTGGGGTTTTTTTCCCTTGAGACCCTCTGTCCCCTGATGCTGTTGGTCTCACTGGAGCATGTCACAAGCAGTGTACACCAAGAACAACTAAGCGTTGGGCTTTTTCCCCAAGAGGGGAACCTGAGCCATCTCTGTGTTCATAAAGGGGACCTCCATGTTACCTTTTTTTTGCCAGCAAGCATATCAACACACTGCCCCAGAAAAACTGGCATCACAAGGGACTATAGACTTGCAAATGACAGGGATGTAAGCAAGTGCACATTGGCTTTCTGATGCATCACATCAGTAGCTCTGTCCCTCACCAGCAAAGCCTCCGGCTGAGGCTCTCTCCCTCATCCTAAACTGACAGCCCCAGCACTGAATTCCTGCCTTGCCTAAATATTTCCTAAGGAAATGAGTGTACAGGTAATCCTCCCATTCAGCTTTTGCTTTCAGTTTAGAAAGACGAGCAGATGCATAACCTTCAGATACTGGCACATTCTAGAAACATAAAGATTTATTTTTTGAAAGAGGTACTCATTTCTATTCATTACTATAAACGACCGAGTCCCCTCATACCAATACCTGACAGACACCTCAGCATGCAACAAAAAGATGATTCAAGCCCTACATGTTGGGAATCTACAAGCACTAATATTAAAACTGGGGGGAAAATAACTCATATAAATTCTCTGCTACAGCTTTTTCTCTCCTCCCAAAGTCCAAAGTCCAAGTCCTTTCCATTTCAGTATTACAATAATTATATCTCCCTCTTCATCTGAGCTGTCAATTTTTGCAATAATTTAACAATAGCTATTAAAGCTGTCTGAGATTAAATAGTTTTACACTTGGTAAAAGGCTCACAAACCTGTGTTTTGACGCAAGAATAAATTCCCCCAATTGTTCTTCATCTTAAGAAAAACCCAGAATCTACATATAATCATTACTAATTTTTCTTTATGACTGTAACAGGTGCCATAATCTCAGGTGCAAAACCCGTAGTACTACTTTACACTAGAATTTTGCTTTTTAGTCTGGAAGTCAGTTGAGCATCCACCTCTGCAATTTAATTAGCCCCATAGCTTCTCCTTCCAACAATCTACCACATTCTTCCTTAGCACAGCTACTATTTCCTAACTTCTAATAGAACAGGAGTAGTAGAAATAAGGAAATATTTTTACTTTCCCTAGATCAACATAATTAAAAAGCATTAAATGGCAATGTTTTTCTCATGTGGTCTGTTTATAAAGTGGTAGTTTTGAGCAATGATCATACACAAAGATTATCACTCTGCATGAAAAATACAGTGAAATTTATTCTATCAGTCAGCAGCTCAAACTGCTTAGATCCAAGAGGCATTTCTGCACCTCCAGTCTCAGAACTCTGCCTACCCAGCAAGCTGTGCTCCATCAAATACGTATTCCTAGGGTTTTCATAGTTCAAGGACTATAAACAAGAAAGATGCACTATACTTTCACCCAAGTCACTTTTTTGACATTCTACTCCAGAGTACATGAGAAAGAATGTACTTACCTTCTGCCAGGCTGTACATCTTAACAGAACAGAAAAAAAGTAAGAGACAAGGAATCAAATAAAGCCCTCTGTGGTCAGAAGAGAAGGAAAGATGCTACTTCTTTATGAGTTTTTTGACTTGGAGAAATTCTCTTTATAGTAATTTCATTTCCTTCTACTTTTACTTTGCTTTATTTGTAGAATGTAAGGTGACATAAAGAAGTAGTTCAAATAAATGACTGTTCAAAAGCAAACTAAAGAAAACTAGGGTGAAGAAGACAACCAAGAAGTTAGAGAACTATCGTACTAATTCAAAGCATCTGCCTATTTTAGGCTACTGTAAAGGGATGCTAAAAGCCAACTTTAGAAAAATTGCTCAACTGTCTAGCATGATTTGTCACATTAACAAGCAAAGATATGCAGAGCATCCTTGATCTGCTACTTCTTTTTACCTGTATGCATGTTTTCACCTTCTTAGATATTCTGCATCAATGTATCTGAAAAATTCAAGTGAATTGTTGTAGACTTAGGTCAAATAAAGCCACCTGGTTCTATCGGATCTTTTATGAGTTGTCCTGATAATTTCCAGGGTGCTCAGGATCAGGGCCAGACATCGAATGGGAATCCACTCAATGAGTTGTGAGGAATATATTTGCAAACACAGCAGGTGGAACTAACATTGTTAAATCAGGTATCACTTCAACTGCTACTTCTGACCTGAGGGATTGTCCTCCTATTGCTAATTAACCATGTCAACATAGTCAAATACTTCTCTGTCTTAATTCACAAAATGACTGAGCTTCTATCTATTTTGGAGTAAGCTAGCTCCCTGCAGAGTAAAAACTGTCAGACTGTGCAACGTCTCTGATATCTTCTAAAAAAACCCCATTAGCTTCCTTCATCATCCTTCCTCACCATCCTCCCAGTTTGATGCAAAGGCAGGAAAATTCAAGGTCTTTAAATATATTATTTGTTAAATTCTACCTATCAAACACACAACAAAGCTAAGACAAGCACATTAACCATTAAGAGAAGTGAAACTGAATCTACAGACTGTCAAGTTTTCCTATATTTTGTCTATTCTGCTTATCTGTTTACTACATCACTTTTAATAAAATGTGCTGAGGAGGGAAAAGAAGTTGCCTTAAAAACTTCCTGGTAACTTCAAGCTTTCCTTCTTCAAAACAAATCATTACCTAAAAGTTTAAGTGACACATCTAATTTTATGAAGGCAACTTAAACAGTCTCTTATACTGAATCAGATATTCAAAATGTTAATTCTGTTATTGCTTGGAGAGAAAACACAGGTAGTGAATTCTCAGGTCGTGATAAGAGAAGACTGTCTTCTCAGATAACCAGGCTCTTCAAATTCCAAGCTGCCATAAGAGGATTTTATGTAAACTCCCCAAATAGCTTCCAATTGCAAAGGGAACTGAGGATATTGGTATTTATTTAAGAAATGCCAATCTAAAGAAGCACAAACGTGCTTTAATTTCTGTTGTAGGTGTGCAAGCTGAGAAAGCTAGCCGAAAAGTCCATTTTCTGCTTCATAATTATTCTAATTGTAGGAAATATCTTTTATTCCTTCCTTACAAATACCTGTAAAAGGTACGTAACTTCCACTCACTGACTTGACACCAGATCATTGCCTCACAGAAAGAGATTTCATAACTATTTTCTTTCTGAAAAAATGTTTACTACCTAATTTTTTTAACAAATTAATTCAGTCAAACTTTCCAGAACACCTTAAAGTTTAAAACGTAAAACCTTTTCTTCATGAACTGCAATTTCCTTTGAGTACACGTACACACGGGCATTATTACACACACACACACACACACACACACACACAAAGCCTTTGCCTTGTAACACTAGTCATTAATTCTCAACTCCCCACTGCTCTTGGCAAGCTTGAAGAGTCTGTCTGGCGTTTTCTGAGAACTACCTACCCACTGCATTACATGACGTTTTAGACATAGCTAAACCCATACTTTAATTGTATTAGTGTAGTTTGCCCCTCTTTCTTAAAGTTTCAGTTTTGATATTATAACCCCAATACTACAAACCTGAATGCCTCCACTCCTTTAACTACTTTGAAGACCCTAGAGTGAGTTAACTTGGAAAAGATAAACACTTCTTTTAAAAAGACTTTAATTTTTCTGGGAGATGGTCTTCTGATAACCTAAATGCGTTATTTCAAACATGCTTTCTTCACTATCTAACAAGCAGTGGGGAAATCATTAGCATACCATTGGCCAAGCTATTATACTATTAATTAATTTAGAACAGGGTGTGTGCTCTTATCATAAATTACCAAGAATCAAGATCCTAATACCAAAAATATAAAATGTGCTATTACCTTGTTACATGTGTGTGTGATGTAGATAACAATTGGCCCGGGGCAACTTTATAATCAGAGTGGATGCCTATGACAATAGATAATCAGTCTCTCCCAGTGAAACAAATCACACTGGTTTAGCACGCATCAATAGTAGAATACTTGCAAGCTATGTCCTAAAAACGTTCCATGTAACTCTATAGTGAAGCAAAAATACAGTCTATCAAGGCTATATGCTTCTTTGTACCACTAAAATAAATCCCTGAAGTTCAGCAGTGCAAACCTCATGCACGCCCCAGCTGCTTACCCTTGACTACTCCTTATTCACACAAGCAATGTGCGGATGGGGACAAAAACAATTACAAGTTAAATCTATAGCTATTCTATATATGGTACAAAAGTCATCTTAATAGGAATCCTTTGAATAATCCGTCTCAAAAAAAACCCCAACATCCATGTCTTTCTTCCATTTCTATCAATTTCCAAGAAAATTAGATTTTTTTTTTCCAGAACTGAATATGTAAATGAACGAACAGACTTGCACTCAGACAGAAGAGTGAAATTTCCTGTATTGATGGATTCAAAGCAGGTCAACTAGGGCAAAAGAATAAAGCCGAAAGAATTTATAAAAAGAAAGCTGCTTTTACAATACAAATTTTTCAAAGCAGAGTGCCTTAAGATGTGAAATGTATATCCCTTTTTTTATATCCTTAGCATTATCATGATCTCTGGCAGACTTACCATAATAGTAATACTGTTCCTTCTTTTTAATACCTAGTATTTCTTTCTAACAACAACTATGAAGAGTGATGATAATCTGTTCTCCTGCTACTCAAGAGAAAAGCTGCTGGCACACCTTCCTCCAGCCCTCATTAGACAGAATCCCTCCAGACAGGTGCTCCCCTTCTATGCTAATATACCAATCTGTTTATAGTATATTAACAGCAAACTGCAGTTCTTTCCAGCTCATGCCACATTATCTCCTGGCATCAAATACAGTGTGGCACTTGACTACATACCTGTATGGAGATCCTTGCTCCATAAAACAAAGTAAGCAATAAAAATATATATACAATAGATCAGCAATTGCTAGGGTTTCCCACCATAGAAAATTTTACTCAGGTAAAGGAGAATTCTGCTGAAGGGCTATCTATGCTTCTCTTATTTAGGCCAATATAGAGCAATACATTTATGCTTAAGTCAATCTTTGCACCTTGCAGTACACACTATAATAGGTAAATGAACTACCACATATTAGCTGAACCACTACCACAACCACATTTGACTCTGTATCTGTAACAAGTTAGGAAGAATCTACTTTTAGACACTTGGTTTGTTTTGTTTTAAAACTGAAATCATTCTCAGGTAGAATCATCTGTCGCTGTCTTTAATAACAGCTGCCCAAAGCTGATGATGAATGAAATATAGATATTATTTTTACTCATATATATTACCTCTCTGAGCAGAACATCAATAAGCATGTATAGTTAATGCTACATACAGTTATGCTAGCATTTTGTATGCATTTGATGAAAGATTAAGCTATGACAAAGGATTCCCTTCAACACAGGCAGCAAAACTGAATTCGTTTTTCCACCACTAGCTATGCTGAAATTGATAGACAAAATACACACACACAAAGGCAGAAAAAGTAACTTTTTTCTTTTCCCTTTCATCAACTAGATGCAATTAATCAGAAACTGGAAGAGGAATGAGAACAATAAATCTGTGTCATACACCCTAGCAAAATTGCAATTGAACACAGTCCTCGCCTTTCAAGAGGTAAAAACCTTACCTTTTTAACTGTCACACCATCCTTTGGAGTTTGCTTTGTTGACAGATTGTACCCAATCATCTGTTTAGCAAGCTGTTCAACAATCTTAGGGCTACAAGCACAAGAGAAAAAGCTTACTTTATTGAAAGATATTAAAAGAGTCACATAGCTATCATAAACAGCTTAAATATTGCAACAGAAGCAATTTATTTATGCGTTTTCAGTTCTAACTTATTACTTTAATGTTGACTTACTCTTTAGTTAGATGAACTCCTCCTTTCAATCCACTATTGAAAACACCTTTTCCTCTCCCTCCAGCCAAAATCTGTGCCTTCAGAACAATTTCCTTTGCCTCTGTAAAAGAAAACCACATTGTTATTCTATCATGTGTCATTTATCAAGCTAGTTTTAACAAGTTTTAACAGCATTTCCAGGTTAGACTCTTNTTCAGTTCTAACTTATTACTTTAATGTTGACTTACTCTTTAGTTAGATGAACTCCTCCTTTCAATCCACTATTGAAAACACCTTTTCCTCTCCCTCCAGCCAAAATCTGTGCCTTCAGAACAATTTCCTTTGCCTCTGTAAAAGAAAACCACATTGTTATTCTATCATGTGTCATTTATCAAGCTTGTTAGTGTAAGTTTTAACAGCATTTCCAGGTTAGACTCTTAAAAAAAAAATAATGAGAAGTTGTTCATAACTAGTGAGCGATAAAACAATAGTCAATTCAGCATTTTCATAAAGGAACCCTGCAAAAAAGAATTGTTCGAGGCTGTTAAAGAATAAATACACAGTACTTATTAGCTGGATAAATATGTCGTTATTTAGATCAAACCCATGCTATTAATAGTACAGGGCCCACACAACAAACCATATAACCAGCATTCAGTTTGATGGCTTCCACTCTAGCATGGCTTTTAAAATATTAATCAGATTCTATTTTTCTTGAATGCACAATGAGCAAAGGCTCATCAAGAAAAATAAATTCAATTCCTTGCTCTGAACACACGTATGTAAAGCTAAAGCTATGGTCCTAGAAGAAGAGATCCCCATCTCCAAAGGGCAGGAAAGGGTAGAGCAAGGGCAGGAGCTGTGAAAACACCTTCATCTGATTGAGAGTAACTACTTGCATCTTCAGAAATGTGAGCACAACAGAATCTTAGTAACAAGAAAGTGTAGCAAGGCACCATGACTGAAATAATTGCACCAAGACCTAGGTTCCAAAGAGAAGCAATCCTGACATTACAAAATAAAATGGGGGAGAGGGGGAAAGCAAAAGAAACAACCAACCAAAACCAT
Organism: Piaya cayana; assembly: GCA_013389865.1. Classification (NCBI taxonomy): domain Eukaryota; kingdom Metazoa; phylum Chordata; class Aves; order Cuculiformes; family Coccyzidae; genus Piaya; species Piaya cayana. Next base: position 155,190 of record WAAB01020192.1, read on the forward strand.
AACTCATTATCTCTGCAGCTCCATGGATCATAACAGCTTCTTGAACCAGAAAGATCTGTCAGGTGCCTCTAAGACATTTGTTCATACTGAATACTGACACTTTGCACATTTATCATAACATTGCCTGGCATTTTGCAAAGTCCGAGGTGCTAAGTGCTGCCTAGAAAAGGATAATGTTGTTTTGTGATTGCCTCACTTCCCTCTGAAGTTTGTGGAAATCTCTGTTTTCAGTGATGTATGGATTAGATTACACCTTGAATCAGAATATTCTATGCAAGTATGCAAGAAAACATCAGAATCTGCCATTAAACAGACAGAATTACTGTTTAAGTGGCACAGAGGATACAGATACTTCAATTCACAGACACACAGGCTTTCTAGGCTGTAATTACATAAAAACATTTTACAGGTGATTAATTTTAAGTTTGGAGGTGTGGGGATCTTTGACATAGACCAGCAATGACAGTACCAGTTCAAAGTGTCCATATAATAATTTTCAGCAACAAGAAAAAAAAGTTGAATCTTAGGACAGAATAAATATTGTGGAGTGAATATTCTATTTCCTGTATTAAGATGGAAACACATTTTCAACACAGCTATTGTCAGTATTGAGATGTCTGACTTTCAAGCTTCTTAAGGTGAAATCCCTCCACGTGTTTATCCATTCAGTAACATTTGATATACATCATTCTAAACCTTAAAAGCACTCTCCTTGAAAATACTTCATGCATTCCAATATATTCATGTTCTAGGTTCCCTATTACTCACGCCATACAAGGCAGATAACAAGGAAATTTAAATGCAACAAAAATTTTTATATTCTTAAGCACACAAATTATTAAGACAAATTAAAATGATAAATCACTTTCCAATCTGCTGCAGCAAATTCTAAAAATCACAATAGGTGCAATGATAAAGAATCTAATATTGCATTGTTAATACATGCTGCAAGCATTTAATTAGATTAGTTTTAGGTGCCAGCCATGCTGACAACATGAGTGCTGATTGTCATTGATACGTGCTATCAATTATGTGAGTGATCATCACCCTCACTCCTAACCAGCACGCTACAGGAGTGCTGATTGCCTTCAATTTGACTAAAAGAAATGAACTTAGAGAAAGAAATTAATGTGTATGGTTTTACAATCCACTAGAGGACTATCAAGGCAATACAATAACTTCAGAAAAACAACTATGAACAAACACCCTAGAAAGTAAGGATAACTAGGTAAAGATTAGACCTGAAGAATTGATCAATACAGCAGCCCAGCGAAAACACAGCACTGCAGGTTCTTTTTGGCGCTGGGGGAAGCCAACAGGAAACAATTTAATTCAATAGTTATTTGCCCAATCTCCGTAAAATTAAGTAAACCAGCCAGATCTTGCTTTACAGAAACTAGGCTTGATCGTTCAGTACTTACCAAGTTGATTCACTACTTAACATCACCATTTTATTTAAAGAGCTGATTTCTAGAAATGCTCACACAAAGTTTTTATGCTACCTCCTGCCTGAATCCCAAAATTATGTTATGAAAAACCATGCCAAAAGAAAAATATGTTTTTAGCTGGATTATTTGAAATAATTCACCTTCACTTGTAGGTTCTAATAAAAATAAATAAATAATTTAAAAAGTAGTATGCAAAGTCAGTATTAAACCCGTTAGAAATGAAAAGCTGTAATTAATTTCCATTAACACCCTTGTAAACTGCTGTAGTAACACTGGAAAAATGACTAAGCAGGGCTACGTAGTTATAAGTACCGGATTTTTACAGAACCCAGCACAAATAACATGTCTTTATCCCATGATGAAGTAGTTTTTTTGCAGTACTGCATCTGGTGATTAGGGCTTCAATGAACTTGTCTTCATGTCTATTGATGGACAAGCCTTTGTGTAAACTTATAACCAAAATTCACCATAAGACCCAATCCAAACCCAAACAACACACACTGCTGTTCAAGTGTGACAAAAAACCCTAAACCAAACCACTATGCAGATTTAAAGTTTTCTTTATCATTCAAAACAGCACAAAACCCAGTGGTCTTTAAGTGTCACTAATTTAGCAGCAAATAGCCGCAAACTGCTCCATGCAGATTAATGACGCATTTCTGGTAGCAGCATGTGTTCTTAACTAATTATAACTTGAATACATTAATATCTCTGACTTCACAGTTTACTTACTGGATCTTATATTTGTCTTTTTCATATTAATCTACAGAAAAAGAGAGACATGAACATTTTCAAAGAGCCTTCTGAAAAGTGGAGCAAAATACAGCTTGTCCCTACATAAGACGCCAAGAAATAAGCAGGACCTTTACTCCTCAGAAAAGTCCTCAGATTTTTAAATTTCACAATTGCAGTCAGGTCTAAGCTCATTTCTAAAACAAAAATAAATCTAACCACATAGGAAGGAAGTCTGAAGTACTTTTCTTTTAAATAAATTCAAATGTTTCAAGAAAAACAGAATCTAACACTCAGAGGGATAAGCATCCTCTACACTGCATTCAACATCTCTCCCTCCTCTCAGTCAGCGCTCTGAATATAAATGCAGCGATACTCTTGCAACTGTAACAGGCTCAGTTCTGTAATGAAAGCCTATTTAAAATCAATAAAATCAGTCCTGCTTTGGGGAGCTATGATTACTCTGGTCCACTGGTACTGCTTGCAGCAAAAATGAACAGCTTGTTCTCAGCCCACTGCTGTGTATATTTAACTACTGAATTCTTGATCATGAAACAATATACCGAGCAGCACAGTTCCGCTAGTTACATGGTATGCTAATTTATTACTTGTGAACAACTTTCCATTATTATTGATACGACTGTGTGATTGCAAATTAGGCGTGTTAACAATTACATTAAAATGTGCTGTAGCTTATCAAAAATAAACTACTGTAAAGAACAGAGAATGGAGGACTGCACGGTAAGAGGCCTCACACTTGCCTGTTTATGAGCAAGATTCTCTACAAGAGGGTATTCAGGGCTACTTTGTCAAAGGCATCCTACAGTACTGCACTAGAGCATGGGAAGAGGTCTGACATGAACTCCTAATCAAAATTCTGTCTCACCATGGCTTTCAGCAGTTTGGTTGAAAATTAATCAGTGTCTTCCTTTAAAATGCAGAACCTAATTTATTATTACGTTGGTGTATTTTTAGACAAGTGTGAGGCAACTGATCACAGAAGGTCTGACTCCAAACCCTGGCAGCACCAGAAGTATTCCAGCAGCAGGAAAAAATCACTGGAAATCACACTACTCTCTCCTGTAATGAGCTCAAAGCACATGGAAAAAGAAATGGAAGCAACTGGTGTCATGGAAGCAGTGTAATGAGAACAAACTGAAGACACACCAAATCAACACCTTACAGAAGCACAGCCTCCTTACTGACCCAAGGGTAAAGCATAAACACAGAGTTCGTGAACACACAAGAGCCATTTCTACAAAGGCACAGGAAGAGCCCAGCCGAGTGTGGCCAGGCAGATATTAAGGAATTTCAAGAACTTTGTTAGTCACCCTTCTTTAGCTAAAGTCGCTAAGCTGTGCTTGATGAGCAGAACTCTTCAAGCACATCCTCCTTCCCAACCCCCCAAAAGAGCTAGATGAATGTGCAGCCAACTCCAAACTCTACAAGGAGGCAGAGGACAATCTAACATACTTACCTGGTAAGAAGACTCCAAGGGACACAAATCACTGTTGAGCATGGACACGAACAATTTCAAGCCACTGTCTGGCCTGTCAAGCTTTAGTAACCATCTTTTTCTGTTTGCCTAGAACATTACTCCACTAAGGACTGGCTGGGACACCCACTGGATGACTAATGTCCACCTCACAACCACCTATGCTAAATGCTGATTATCTAAAAAATAGTAGATAACCTCTACTGAACTGCACCTTCTGCAGCTCAGAGCTTATATTCCATGGGTTTCCCCTTACAAGCCCCCTAAAGGTCAAGTTTGGGTTGGTTTGGGGTTTTTATTTACCTACCTCCAGTTGATCCAACAGTAAGGAAACCTACTTTTCAGCGTCTCACCTGTCCTGTTCTATTGTTGTTGCTTCTTTCTTTCTTGTTTTAATGCTACCACTACCACCTGAGGTTCTAGCTTTCCTTTGGGAAAGACTATATATAATTAATTTTCTGAATTTCAGCTATCCTATTATACTGTTCAGGAAAGGTCTTGTCAGAGCTGCTTATTACTTTTTCACAATACTCCTGCCCAGAGACACTCCGGGCACAAGAAAGATGAGAGAAGAATAAAAGCTATAAGGAAGATAATAATAAACATAATACAATAATAAGAAATAGTAACAAAGCCTAATTCCCAAACTGCAAACTGAATCTTAAAATCCCTGTAATAACTTTTCACATTTGGGCCTCTTTACAAGAACTTGCTCTGAAATCTGGGACAGCTTTTCCCAAGGAGAAAGTATTGCTACCACTTCCATATCTCCCCATCTTCTGAGAACTCTGGGGATGCAGCGCCTGAGACAGTTCCTATGCTCTGCCAAGAAAACAGATTGAGATGGGAAAAAGCTGTCCACAAGACACTGCCCACATTTAAAAAAGTAATCAGGGTAGTTAAAGGTCTTCAGAATTACATTAAACAATTGATTTTAATTTTAATTTAAACTCTCTTCCTCTGTTATTTTCATTCTCATGCTCTGCAACACCAAAAAAGAATTATGTTCTTACACGCCCAGTTTCTACAACCTTTGGTTTTCAGAGTAGTTTAGAATTAAAGTTAAATAAATCATCCTTTTTACAACTCCACGCTTTTGAATATATTGTATATTTATTGCTAGATTATAAGCCTCATTAAAATCTATAATGATAAATTAGTCAGTCTCTTGATTCTGTCACTACTGTTATTAATTGCTTTCATAACCATTACTACACACTTCACCAGTAATAAAAATTTTAAAGCTAGATAAAATCAGCTAAGCTAAAGCTCACTCTTAATATTGCACTCTTAAACCTTTTCAGAGTAATAGTAATCCAGTATTCACATGTCCTACATATAAGTTAAACCTAATAAATTACTTATACAGCAGATGGTGCCTCACTAGATCCAGCAGCACCACTATAATGCATGAACTGATATGCAACTGTTCATTGTATGAGCTCATTTGAAACTCCATGAGATACCTTATTTCTGGTATTTTTCAGCCTTTAACGGTTTCTCTCTCCAACCTAGAGTTCTCATTATTTTTATGTAAATTTCTCTGTAATAAACAGTTTAGAAAAACTATGATTTGTCACATTTGTTTACAAACTCAAGAGGAGACATGGTCTGAAAACTCAATCAGGATGGGAATAAGTTCTTCATTTGGTAGAAGAGCCCTGAATTCTACTGATGCATGAATGAGAAAAAGCTTTTTCTCTCAGTCCTCAGGCAACATCCCATCTATCAGTCAAAGAGAGAAGGCCACTTTCTGTAACCTGCAATGTCAACCTGGCATCCTGCACCATGTGGCATAGATAATGCTGAAAAGAATGGGGAAGTTCATGCAAGCCAATAGTGTTCTGCCTTCTTAATAGCCATCAGTTTTAGACTAGCAATGTTTAGACCTCGAACATATCATAAAGAATATTACAAGTCACTACTGTTTGTCTCCTCTTGTGATGATTTCATTTCAAGAGACTGCAAAAGCAAGCAAAGAATCCTTCCCTTGGTGTATTGGTTGTAATCCTTATTACCTAACACCACCATGGAAACTTCTCAGGACAATCTATTAGGCACTGAGAAACCTGGGCATGCAAAACAATGCAGTTTAGTAAACCTGTGTTCCTGATAAATATAAATTAAATCCAAACATTACAAGCTTCCTAAAGCTATTGTCATTTAAAAATCTGATGATTTAGCATATTTTTAACAAGTTGTTTCTCTTCCCTAAACTTAAAAAAAGAAGAAAAAAAGTGAAATGAATACACTGTCAGTTTTCCTTGCATCTTTACCTTTCATAGCCTACAGGGAGTTCAAGTTTTCTTTGCCAAAATACCCTTCAACTTTTTTTTTTGTTTTCTGAAATAAAACATATTTTAAAGTTAGCACACTCGGGCAGTTCAGCTCTGTCCCAAATACTTGATTGAATACCATAACACTGTTTTGATGTGATTCAGAGAACAGGTTTTATGCAATCTGTAGCGCTGAAGTCAAGCAATCATTAAGAACAAACGCTGTTCTCGCCTCTCGCTGCAACAATCCACACACCTGTCTTCCTGGAACACTTTCAAAATTTCATTCTTTGTGATTACGTGTAAGGTACAAAAGACAAAAAGTCTTCTCTGACTGATTCTAATTCTTTTATCCATTATTGAACTGCAGAGGTGATTTAGAAAAATGCATGCATAGTGTAGAAAATGCAGAAACTGGGGAACATACATAAGCTTCTTCATAATTCACTTTTAGAGTTGGTTTAGTAGAAGATATTTCCAACCATAGAGCACAAAATAAGAAATCAAAGCAAAAAACCAGGGAGCCCACATGGTAAAAAGCCGAGTAAAAATGCAGAGTAAAGACAACAGCAATGTTACCATTGTTATTTTAAAAGTGTTACCATTATTATTTAAAAAGCGCTAACAAATTCATAATGGAATACATGCGGCAGGTGAACCTCTTTCAAGTACAGGCTTGATTCTTAGTCCTTCGCTGAGGACAGTCTTTACATACAGACCTGCTTTACCTGGCAAGATCCTTAAAAAATAAGCATTAAAAGAGAGGGCAAAGCTGAAAGAAATTTGGAGCCCATCACAGACTGGTGGCCAGACCCACAATCAATAGCCTTCAAAAGCAGGAGAAACAGGCCACGTGCTGAAAAGGTAGGAAAATGAATGTGGAGCAACTTTAGATCCAGCTCCTGCAAGTTCGCCAGTGCAAGGGCAGGACTGAGTCCCTTCAGAGGGTATCATTGTCTCTTACTGCCTTGTAAACACCAGGACAAAGCGTGTAAGGCTGCATTGGATATCACACACATTGCTGTTCAGACTATAAATAAATCGATCCACACCAAAACTAGAAATATGCAAAACAATAGCAAATCTGACAGTGTTTTGATCTGAATCAAGCCCAGTACTATCAAAATGTCGTCTAGCTGTCTGATTCATTATCCAACTTATGTGGTAGAATTAAGTACAAAGCTTTCACTGTATGGATGAAATAATTCACTGAGTCTCTGAAGAAAATCATTTGAGACTGGTCACAACCTCAGAAACACCTAGATAGGAAAGTATTCACATGCAAGAATTTATCTGCCTCAGCAGTGCTACAGAGTTGGAAAGCATCATTTTGGAGCTGCTATTCCATATATGCCCTTGATTCCTGGTCCTGATTTTGAAGCAAAAGTAAAAATGAGAATGATTTGTTAAACTCCTCCCCAACCAACTAAACCCCTCACCAAAAAAAAACCTCTCAAAAAACTCCATATCAACAACAACAAAACCCCACCACCTTATCTTCCACATATTAAAATGAGAGGAATTACACACTTAAAAGAGGATATTTTTAAGACTACAGTATTAACTACTCAAACACAATCTGACTTACTGAGGTATTTTTTATTAGGAGGAGGAAAGAATATAAGTGAAAATAATTTTCCAGCACAGCTTCTAACAGACATCAGACAGCATGTATAAAATCTAGATAGAAAAGTGAAACCAAAGAACAGAGATGCTGGGCAAAGATATAAGCAAGAGCAAAGAGGTGAACAGGTACGGCTCTGGCCACCTGGAGTAGCACTGAATTTACATCCAGATTAAAAAGAAAAACCATGAAGAAAACTATTTCAATTGGTTCTAAGGTTTCATTCCTGTCAAGCAGAGGTTAAACAATTGGAGACTTCTGGGTAAAAGCTCATTCATTTCCAGAGCTCCAGCTCTAGAAGACAGAGTGTTATCCAAGTTTGAAACAGGTATAGAAAGCTCACCACATAAAGGTTTAAAGATTACAAGAGAGAATGGAATACAAAAAGAAATTAAGAAATATCTACTTAAAACATAGAAACGCTGCAACCAGAATAATAAGCACATTTATTCCTAGATGTATTTCCCCATGCAGTCTGCTTAAAGTCCTTGTGAGGATTACTGATGTAAGTTCTCATGGTATCTAGCTTTTCATGTAATAAAACCCCCTACTTTATGAAGCAGTACAAGAAGAAATGTTTTAGCCCTCTTGCAACTAGTAAATATTATCTACTGTAGGCAGATGAAGTTTCATGTGTGGTAAGCACAACTGCTTATACTCCGATGTCAGATAATACCAGTAATACATGCAGTGCAACTAACAAGGGAGAGGATGGACTATTACCCTCCCTTATTTTTATTTACTCATTGCATCTGTGAAATAGAAGCAATGGCCAAAATAATCTAACATTGGAAAAAGGTTAAGTGGAGATTCATTGTAAGAGTCTGTTAATATTTAATTTACTATTTCAGACTTAATTACTCCATAAATACGACATCTTACCAATCAATAACACATTGGTGAATTTAGATTCAAAGTTACAAAAAAACGGTTTAGACGATCAGGTGTCAAGTCTTTATTTCTTGAACAATGTTCTTTTTACAGACTCATAAAGTTAGCCAACCTACACGATTCCTTCACGTGCACGCGGTATGCTAAGACATTCAACATACAACCATTCCAAATGTATCCCTAACAATGTGTCCCTGCCAATATTAATTAGCCTTCTAGGAAAAAAATAACTTCCTTTAGCAATTTTTTCTAGATTTATTTTTTGTTCTATGAATTTTTATTTTTTTTTTACTATCAAACCATCTGCAGACACTTTTCAAAAACACTGGAGAAAGGCAATTTAGGGTATGTTCCAGATAAGGGAAAAAAAAAGGAAAGAAAAGTCCCACTGTGCTTTTAATAGCTTGGCAATTTTTACAGTCTTTCATCTTGGTAATTTCATCTTTTTACACTATTGTATTAAAAGATTTCAATTTTGCCTGTTAGTGGAAGCAAGACAATGTAAACTTTACAGATTCAGCTCTGAAGACTTGCTGTATATTAGGACAGGTTAAGGGAAAAAGACTTGAGGTTTAAATTGCCATCACTATACATTGACCACAAGCCAGAAAGACACACAAAGCTTGAACCACTTACTTAGTCCGAACAAGTTTCTACTTGCTTAGCATTATGAAGGATGAAAGTTAAAAAAAAGCAAGACAGAAGCCTTTTATTCCCCTGAGATCAACCTTTAATTGAAGAAGGTAGAAGAAAGTATTAATGATTTAGATCACACTGCAAAGCAGTCGTCAAAATGCATGCTGAATCCTTGATTTTAGCCAGTACACTGCTTCTCTTCTTGTCTCAGCCTTTCTTTGCCCCTTATTTTCATTGTGGATTCTATAAGTAGTTGCTTGTTATATGCAGCTACAACACGCTTCTGAGGACAGTGGACAAGCTGTTAGGTCTATTAACTGAATAATAGATTTCTGAGTGTGATTTCCAATTAATCTCATTTTCATCATTCTGTAAGAAGCCAAAATTACAGAGCCATATGGGGCTTCATAAATAACAATTAAAAGTTATTTCCTAATCTTCAGGCACTAAAAATCCCCATAAAACCACATATGGTTGCAATGACATGGAGGAAATTAAGCTTCAGAATGTCTGCAGATGTCCAGGAATCTCCAAACATTTCCTTGGCCTTTTCCCATTACCACATTTCTGGTCAGTGCTAGTTCATGCAAGTTACAATAAAGCACAGTATATACCTCAAAGGTTTTTCTTCTGAAACAGGAACTTTTTAACAGCAGCTTCCATGAAGATCTGTGTACTAGAGTTTGCACTGTGATTCTAGTAACTCTTCACCTTTACCTATTGCATGTATTTGTTAACAGGTTTAGTTCCTACCCAGCCTGAAGTCCTTACAGAGCTCTGCGAGGCAGAGAAATCACATCCATGTGTCAGAACAGGTTGGAATCTTGGAGTCTGTCACTTTACTGTAGGACTTTGTCATTTTCCAGCAAGTAAGAAGTCACACTATTCCTCAAAGGCACATGTCTGCAATTAGAACTACAGACTCATAGCATGGTTCCACACCAAGAGCATGAAACTTTAGCTGCTGCTCTAAACAATCCCCTAATAGTCACCTTCTTCCTTCCTGCCCTTCATTATGACTTCTCTATGTGCTAATTTAGAGCAATTAGATCTGGCAGTACTTGAAGTTAGATAAACTCACTGTAACATGGAAATAACAAAGCTACCTGCCTCATCAGACTCTTAGACAGGTAAGAGAAGTCGTTTCCCTAGAAGCACCTTGGATAATTGTATTTACCACTGCTCACCACTGGAAGTCAAACAGAAGGGCACAACTCATTGTTTGGCAGGAGAATGGAGACGTACAGAAAAAACACTACTGGCTTTGGGGACCTGGAAAGCAATATCCACCTCTAGCACAGCCAAATGGCAAAGCATTCACTCATAATATAAATCAAATCTCTGGAGAATAATATTAACAAGAGATTTTGCTAAACAAAAAGCATTAGGAAGAAGATATATTATAAACTTCTGCACCAATGGACTATTTTAAAGTCACAGGGACTGTATCCCTTCCAGAAAATATCTACCTTTAAATCTGCAGAGTTTCTGCATTCAAAATTTTGTATACCAATACTCGGTCAATTCTCAAGAATGCAATTTTGACAAGTTTATCTTTTGTGGGAAGACATTTTGAGGCTGTATAGGAGAAGTCAAGAAGAAAATCTAACATCTCATCAAATTAATATTTATAGAAATATTTCTTCCCCCAACATCTATGTAATACTTCTATATAGAGACACACAAATATGCATCCACCAGCACAAAGATTTCCCCAAAATCCCCACTCCACATGTTACAAGAAAGGAGGTTCAACACATCTCAATAACCTGCATAAAACCAAACAGCCACAGTTACTGCTATATGTCACTGCTCAGTCTTGAGGAAGCGATGCCTAATCCATAGGAGTGCCTGGACAGTATGTCACAGGGTTAAAAATGGAGCATTCCTTATGTATAAAGCTTCCCTCTTATTGAGTGACATGGGAATTGTCTTGTTATTATGAATACCTGAAATTCTGTATTGAAGTCAATCTGGTTTAAATCATTAATCTTGTAGGTATATTGCTGGAGACATAGGAAAGTAAACCTTGGCACTGGGACCTTTCCCTCCTGGAAAGAGAGAGAGACAGACAGACAGACAGACGGACAGACATACACACTCAGAGCAGCTGGGGCAATCAAAGCATACAACTGTGTGATGCGGTGAGTCAAATCAGAGTCCACTGGTTGTGTTCTCTTTCCTCGATATTCCATGGGGCATTTCATGCTGGTATTTGATTGAGATTTTCAAGAATTGTGAACCTGGCCTAGATGATCCAATCCAACAGCAGAAAGTATTTGGCAGCAATCTGGGTGCAAAATAGTTCTCCATAGATGCACAGAGAAGAGCTCCAACCATTTATTGGGATAAAACGTTACAAAGATAGTCCTACCCACTTGTCCAGTCTCCCTTTCAGAATTGCTGTGAAAATCTCTCTGAGTATTTAAATTACAATATCTTATTTTGCTAGAGAAAATAGCTGGAGGTTGAAAGAAGACAACGATTTTCTAAGTAACCCCACATAAGCATGCATTTTCAGCAATTAACAGGGAAGAGATTTAAGTATTTCCCAGAGACCTTTTCTTAAGAGGCCTATAACTAATTAGCTGATTAAGACTATACAAAGAAACAACTGTGTTTCATTTTTCAAGTTTTACCTATCCAATAAAACCCCGGGAAAGTGTGCATCCCAACAGGTAATTTTAAGTCTTGAATTTATGATCTGATTCACCCTGGATACACACCTTTGCACTTTTCTTGTAAGAGTTGTACTGCAACAACTTTTCTGTCTGGCAAGAGAGGGGAAAAGAATCCAAATGCTGTGTTGTCGACTTACAGTGCAGAGCCAGAATCAGCAATGCTCTTGGTTCTTAGTACAGTCCCAAACGTAAAAGTAAAGCAATCCCTGTGGCTGACTTTTAACAATTCCACAGTAAACCCTCTAGATGTTAATTATTATAAAAGAAGAATAATGGTTACTCGTTGTATACTAGTGATGTTATAAACCTCATCAGTGTTTTAACTTCCAGTATATTTTGAAAACCAGCTTTTTACCTGCTAAATTAATGAAAAGAGACCATAACTAAAATTGTCCGTTTTGGTGTAGAGTCATTTATGCCTAAGTGACACTTGTAAGAGCAATCACATTTAAATTATGGATATAAAAATTATAAACAATACCTGTAATTTTCCATTTCTTTCCCCAAGAAACACTATTTCTAGCGTATGTCCTAAACAAATCACCATCAATCTAAACCTTTCTTTATTTTCCTTTTTGGCACTTTCTCTTTTTAACATAAACTATTTTATTCTTCTTTGTATATGCAAATTCCTATTGTTTCATAACGAAAGGCTGTTTTTCAAATTCATCAGAAACATAGCTGTTCTCATATCACTAGATTTTTCTTCCAAGCAAATCGGATGCACAGCCTCTTGACTACAGTTTTAAAGCCAAATATACTGGATACAGGAGAAATGAAATCAGATAACATACACAATAATTTTCTTTTACTTTACTACCACTGATCTGACACTGAACATCTACAATCATGTTTGGTTTTGGGTTTTTTTTCAATTAACTAACACCAAACTGGTTTTGTGACAGCACCTCAGCTGATTTTTGCACAACTAAGTCTGCATTTGCTATAAGAATTCTTAAGCAGTGGCAATGAAATTGAGGTTAGATCCTACTTACTTGCAGTCTGCAGTAAACTTGAAATATCAACAATTTCCCAGGTTTTCAGCTTAGGAAACATTATTAGAAGGCAAAAGATTTGAACAAACCCCTAGTATGTCACAGAACAAAGGCTTGTCTAAAATGAAATGTTCCACCCTTCAAGGCAGGCTGTATGGTATCCCAAAAGGCCAAACAAGAAGACAGAACAAAGCATAAAGGTCCAACATCACCAGGGTAAAGCACTGACAACGTGCTTGCAATCTAGGAAAACTGCAGAGGGACAAGGGACCTGACAGCAAGAGAATATCAGTGATGAACCAGAGCCATCTTGTGAAATGAAGTAATTTCCCCTAGGAGAGGGTTGTTTCATAGCTCTGTGCAGTGCAGCTCTAGAGAAAAGCTCCAGCCAGCAGTGCAGAAAAGGTGTTGATAGAACAAGACATCTGAGGCTCTGACCTTGGCCACTCACATTAGTCATATGTGCTCCATGCTACAAACTCTTCATAAAGCTCCCAACTATGCTAGTCTAATGAAAGAATAAAGAGGACAACAAATTAAATTAAATATTATGAGTGGATTACTTTCAGTAGCAAACTACAGCAAACTTCTGTTCTCCTGTCCAAGAAGCAAAGTGATAAAGTACCATAATGCCACTTCCATGACATCACAGACGGAGCAGGCAGAGTTGGGATTTTCTTTCAACATTTCCAGGGAGTTATCCTGTTACATGATAAATTAAGCAAGCAGAGAGAGAAAGGGAAAAAAATACACAAATGAGCACAGTTAGAAAATCAGGCACATTTCATTACTATTATCTTTATTTTTCTACATGGCTTCAACTCACTCCTAATTCAAAACACTATTTGTCATCAGAAGTTAAGATTTAACTCCATAATAAATAAGCTGCAAGTAGTCTGAAGTGGCTCAAAATCTACATAGATCAAAAAAGCCAGATTTTTATTGCTTATGTGGCACCAACACGCTATTACAAAGGTACCCAAATTTAAGCCCTAAAAATCAGTGGATTTGCTCTCAAAGCTTTCAATGGACACACCTGACTTGAAGGAGGTTGTGCTGGAGCACAGGCCGAAACTTCATAAATTAGTGGTCATTTGCAGCAATAATTTGGAAACATTTTCTAAGGGTTGTTTTTCAAATGCCTCAGTGTAGAGTACTCTTCCCTGAAAACACCAGACTCTTCAAAATACCCCTGTGCTGCCAGCTGCAGTTGCTGGTTTTGAGACATGAGACTATCTATATTCAAAAAGAGCATCCTGGAGCTATTTGCATCTCTACCACGCCAAGACAGACCAAGGGAGAGAGTCCCAAATATAAATGCATTCTGCCTGCATAGGTAAAGACCCCAACGAACACACATATACAAAATACATTCCTGCAAAGATGCACCTTGAGCCAGCAGCTGCCTGTTTACTTTTCATGCTTGGTATCCATGGAACTAACAATTAGTACGGTTACAAAAGTACAAAGATGCCTACACAATAATTTTCTCCAAAAAGCAAAAAAAAACATTGAAGTCAAACATTTCTGTAATTATTTTCATGTTTTTACATTTATGCAGAAGATAATACACTCAGTAAAAGGTCTTCGAAGTTGTTTTTCAGTTTGGGGTGGGTTTTTTTTGTCTTTTTGGGGTTTTTTATGTCTAAATGAAAGTTTTCACATTCCTCCCTTTTATTTTTTCTACTGACATTTCAATCTCCTCTTTTTATAAACACGAGTCTATGAGAATAAATCACGTTTTATTTATTAAAAGTGAAAATATGATTCAATATAAAGCAGAAAAGACAACCTCCATAAAGTTGCCTTCCACAGTGACTGAAATTAGTTTTCATATGAAGATTCAAACACGTATCCTGCAAGACATTTAAGCAAGAATAGAAGTACTCCAACCATACAGAAGACTGGATATTTTTTCATAACATGCTTCAAAAAAAAAAACAAACCCACAAAAGTTTTGGTCATTTCTAGAGAAGTAAAATCAATGGCAATTCTTTAAACCATAAATATTCTGCAACAAGGAACATGACATAGCTGAGAACTGTTGTCTATATTGGTACCAAAGAACTCCACAGAATTAATATAAAGCAGTATTTTTTTTTACTTTTATATTCAGGTCACTCTTACTCCCAACATTGTTGATTCAGAGGGAAAAAAAAATACCCTTGATTCTTCTGTAAATGTATTCTGCTTGGAAAAATGCCTGTATGAAGCACACCAGGGAACAGGAGTGCAAGCAGCCCACATCACCTTGCCCTTTGTTTAGATTGTCAGTTTTTCCTTTTGATCTTTCTTTGCAGTTGAAGAACCAAAAATTGATTTTCCCAGGTGAACTAAAGTAGAAAAAGGACAATGTTTTATTTAAGATCCTTCAGCCCCGCACATAAGTCTATTTCTTTCTTTATATACAAAAGAAACTGTCTTTTTATTCTTGTAAAAAAAATATTTTCAGATGGGGAATGTTCTCAGTGTACCAACTGTGGCTTCACAACAAAAGAAAAAAAGAAAAAGGGCCACATGTTTAAAAATCCCAAATATTGGCCTCCTGCAGAGGAGCACACACCTCACAAGCCTTCTAGAGTTACAGAAACTGAGTTTCAGTAAAGCCGCAGTCATGCTTGTTAGATGTTTGCATAAACCTATGCTACTAGCAGTGTTACACTCCAAGCCTTGTTTATAGGCAAAGAGAAAGCACAGCTTAGATATTTAGATACACATAAAGCCATGAGTATATTGTTAAGTATAAACATAATCTTAAGAATCTACAAAAATTTTTTTATTCCAGACTTAGATCACAGAACAAGCAAGAATACCTATGTGTGAAAAAGTTTCAATAATAACGCAGTGAAAATTGTCATATAACTATTTTCTAATTTCTACTCCTTTTCTTAGCATTACATCCATCCTTCCAGTGCCCTCCTGGGTCCTAAGGCTGTCAGTCCTATTGTGGTCTAGGGCTGTCATCATCAGCTGGAGTCGGGAGGAATATGATGTTCATTTTGATGGTTCTTTCTCACCGTTTTCCACTGGTCTGTGGTCATCTGAATTTACTATACACAGTGCCTTTTACAGATATTAGACACCAATTCTTTGTTCTCCTTTTGAGCACTAGAATAGTTTTATCCTGCTCATGGTCTGCATTCCTTTAGTGACCACAAGTGGGTTACCCATAGCTGTGGCCAACCTCCAGCAAGAAGCTGTGCTCTCTCATCCCCCCTCATCTGCACTCCGCTATACCACACTCTGTATCTCCACTTTTCAAAGCCTCTTATTATACCAGGTCAGTATTTTTCTATACTGCATCATTACATTAACTGTTAACCCAGAGTGTCATCATATAAAGATAAACAAAAGTAAACCAAATTAGCCATACCTGGTCAGTTAGGAAAAAAAAAAATGTTGTTACAGTTAAACCACATAAATCAAAGCTACAACCAGAAGAAGAAAAGTTCAGACCAAGGACGCCTGACAAGCCTCAACCTTAAAAATCTGCAAGCAATACATAGTTCGTGGTCTGTGGTCAGCAATAGCAATACCATATTACAGGGCCACACAGTCTGTGAGATGCACTGGATAATACAGAAGCTCCTGCTTTTACTCATTGTTACACTTACATTTCTGAATAAAATTTGGTATTGGTAGAAAACAAAAAAAAGGTCCTACAGGTAATATGGTACTTGCGGACTGCAAGTTTCCCATTATCACAATAAATTCCCATTGCGTCCCTGAAGAAAGCTGAGCTTACATATTGCAGAGATGTTCTTGAACTTCCCAGGAAAGCTGAGGAGACACACCCTCACAAACACCCTCTTAGAAGCACAAGAACCTCCTGCCCATTGCAGGCTTTCCAGCATTTCCCTTGGCTGCTCCAGTCTTTCTAATCTCTCTCTTTCTGTGAACTTGGAAGGGTTTACCAGAGCTTTACCCAAGGATTTCATTTGAATGAATTCCGCATTTGATTTCTCACACAGGATTTTATTCAGAACAGTTTGCTGGATAGCATAACAAATTCTGTATAATTATGACTGAACAGTTTGTAGTGAAGCCAACCACTGAGGAGTTTAAATCCAAGGAACAGAAACTGTGATTGTCTCTAAGATATATGATTATCTCTGTAGAACTTGTGAAGAGGAGGATACATAAGATAACCAAATTCTGGTATTGAGTAAGGTTCTTTTTACTTGATTAAGAGATACAGAAAGCCCTGCATACACTTAAAATCATGAGGCACATGCACAAGTCTCGGTCATCAGCAGTGCTGAAGTGGCTATTCGAAAGTCTGTACACCTTTATTCAACAACCACATAGACCTTTTCTAGTCATCTGGGGACATACAAACATCCTGCTCACCAGTTTTAATAGCTTTTAATTTTTATCTCAAGCTCCAATCACTACCTCAATTACAAAGACATAACTATATATATTACATTTAAACTTCATGTTTTTCAGTTTATGTAACATTCAGTTAGCCTAGAAAAACGACTGTAAAAGCAATAGAGAGGCATTAGCTTTTGGTTTGGCAGGCAGCATTTAAAATATGAGATGCATCTCAATACAACTTTGAAATCAGCAAAGCTGTTTCATTTAGGCTTACTGCGAGACGAGGTCTGTGGAGACTTTGCAGGTAGATATTATGTTTAGAACTTGAATTCTACATATTTTAAGGAAATTGCATAGTCTAAACATCACAATGAGTGAGCACTTGCATCAGACTGTGGAATCTGAAGCTTTCTTAATTACTCATACATAAAGGGAATGCTTTCTGGATTCAAAAGGTAAAAATGGAATATGCAGCCACTGTGTTTGCAAAGAAAGTGCAGTTGATAACTGTTTTGAACCTGTCTCGAACCTACAAAGGGACTGACATAACAAGTGAGCAAGTACATCTCCAATGTTCTCATTCTTTATGCACAATGCCATTCTGCAACTTCTCAGCTTCAGATGAGCAGGACCGTGTTGAAATCTGTGTTGAACTTGTCAGCAGATGATCCTATTTGTATCCCAGCTTTATAAACCACGGTCCAGCTGAGAGCCTGTAGGTTCAGCCAATCTTCTATTTAAATGACAAATAGGTGACCTATGTACCGTCTCAATGGCCTCTTCTATGAATCCTCAAAAACAGATGCTCTCTCTGACATCCTGACAACTTATTAGAACTGGTTAATATTTCATTAAATTAGGTCACCAATCTGCTTTACCACATCGGACAACCCACTTCACAACTCCTGCACAGAGTTATTTAATCGTGTCTGCCTGGTTTACAAATTAGGAGATGGTGCTGCTGAAAAGAATGCTACAGCAGATTACTGCTTTTCTGTAATCTGAAAAAAAAAACCCAAAAAATTAAATTTAGATTCTATTGAAGTGTCAGGTATGGAATGAGGCAATTTTTCATTAAAAGGCAACATTTTTGCATGATTCCTGGTTCATGCTTCTGATACCTCTTCCATTCCAACCTTCTCATTTTGAGGTCAAGTTCAGAATTTACATCTGAGGCACTATAAACCACACTTGTATAAATAATGGTCACAGTTAGCTCCCAGAAAGTCTCTTGCAATATAATTTACCTAATAAGATGCAAAAGTAGAGGGATCTGAATAGCTAAAACAATTCTTAGAGAGACAAGAGAACATATAATTAACATTGCCCTACCTGCTGTTAACTGCACTAATTGTACTCCTTTCTGCACAACTGACAACTATCACGTCATATAAACAGCTTCAGCTATAGGCAACTCCTGTTAAAATATCTCTGAATCTTGACTCATAAAAACCAAAATCTCTGTCTAGTATTGAAGTCGACTGGTTTATTTCCTTTCTTCACCAGTCTAGAGTTTTCTGAAGGAATCCTTACTGCAGTCTGGGGAAGTGCACACATTTCACTATTTACAAGATACTAAATGTCAAAAACTCAATGTAAAAAATACCCATAACTGGGAACCCATAATATTAAAATTGTGAAAACAGCTACAAAGCCGAATAAATTCAAAAGACACGAGTCTCATTTTGGATGACAACATGAAATATGAAATACATTTTTTTTCAACTTAAAATTGTAGAATAACTTTTCAGTACAAAAGCATCTTTAAGCATGTAACTTAGCTTCTTACGGATCAAAGAAATAACTAAGTAAACACTATCTGCATATGCACTTCAAACAGGAATGTCACTCAACAGATAAAAATAAGCAAGTTATTCATAGCACATGCTAATCACCGTATTTAAATGGCAGATTACTTTATGGAATGAGATATAAGTTTGTATCTATAGGTCAGAAAATGTTATAAGAAAGAAACAGTTAAATTTGAAGTAATCTCAGGTCTCTGGTATTGTACTTTCACCCTAACTGCTACAAAATAAAAGCTGTATTCTACTGAAGGTAAGATGCGGGAAAGCCAAAAAGCAAAAAAAACAACCACACTGAGCATTCAGTGATCTAACCCAAAAACTGTTTAAAAGATTTATCTGTGGTAACAAGAAGGGGTGTTGTACAAGCAGACACCGTATCAGAATTATTATGACAATAATCTTCAGTGGAGCATAATACTCACGCAATCAGATTAGGAAAGCTGCTACTAAAACACAAAGACAAATAACTGGAGGAATAGAAGGATAAAACCTGGTAGGGAGTAGAGGGAAGTGCAATGCAGTAATGGTGAATCTTCCCAGTGGCTTTATATTGTTAACTATCTATTAAGTAAACTTTTCATGGCTGCCTTCCTTTCCTCTCTCTGCAAAAACCTGGCTGCTCTTAAGCATTTAGAACAATAAATATATTTAAGATTTATAGCCTGAAGTTTGGCCTTATTTATCTTGCTCAGGTGTGCAGTCCAGCTAAGCCCAGGGGAGATGCAAGAAAAATGTTCTCCTTCACAATAACACAAGAAACAATAGCTGACTTGAACTGTAGGAGAGGGTAGAGTATACCACATATAGGTAAAACTGTCAGCAGACTTTTCTTAACAAACCAAAAATCACTTCAAATACAAGTACAGCTAAGTTCTGGAACTAGCCTGAAGATGATTCTCACTAAATGCTTTTCATTATGACATTCTCAAGGGTTAAGGGCTCATTTAAAATATACTGTGATGCAGGTAGTCAGATACTATCTCCCAACTGAACCCAGCAGGGTTACAAAGACATTCAATATTCATAAGTGTGTTGAAATACTTTCCTTAAACTGCAAATATTTGAAGAAATGTAGATAAACATATTCTAAATTCTCAGCACTTTCTCAAATATAAAGTAGCAGACTAATGAAATGTCAGACCATTCTCAGATTCAAAAACTGCTCTACCATTTTAGATAGAGATTATCTACCAAAAAAAAATAATCATAGCCTCTTACGATGATACTTTTCAACTGTTGATGTATTCAGAATATCAGCTTGTAAATTGCTCCCATCTTTAAAGATAAAAGAAGCTCTTGCAATTCATACTGACCTTTGCAAAACAAAAGTCAAGATTACTTTCATAGATTGGGGAAGAAAAAGAAATTGAGGGAATCACTGTAGAGAGGCTGTTCGCTGAGCTTTCTACAAAAGGCTAGCAGTGAGATATTTCTGCCTTGGTTCAAAACCATGAATTTGTACATTTGCTGTAAAAGCAAATATCCTTACATACCAATCACAGCCTTACCTAAGCCACCACCTATTCCATAAAGACAAAGGGATAACAAATTTAATGTAAATGCTTGACAAATTAAAAAGAAAAGGCAACTTCCCCAATGGAATTATATATGTAGTTGTCTAACAATAGCACCTTCCTGCAACAATGAGCATCACACAGGGGACACAAGCGACATCAGGGAGCATCAAAGTAGGGCCATAACTACAACTGTTGTCTCAAACACTCAACAAAAGAAAGAGTAAGAGGTGGAGCAACAATTCAGGATTCAGCTAAAAACACCTTAAGTAAGAGCTGTTTTTTCCAGTGTAAGTTTAACTCTTGATTTGAAGGAACTTAGCACTACTCAAAAACTTCACTGTTTATAACATTTTCCTGTCCTTTATCATGCCAGTCACCAGAGGGCTGACATAGCAAGCACTAATGAGCAATAGGGAGTAACTAGTGCTCATGCCCTGTTCACCACCTTTGCAGATAAAGCTGCAGCCTCAAATAAAATCAGTTCTGAGCATACAAATGTCTACAGTATGGAGGAAGGAACAGGTCATATAGGAGGTCTGACATAAAAAAACCACAAGACTAACTCTGGAACCAAGAGTGGGAGGGGATGGACTGAGAGCGGTGGTTACAGAATGCGTTCTAGCCTGACACAGTGAGACAAGGTTCAACTGGATCACTTCACTCAATATGAGTGGACAGATATTCAGATAAGAGAAGTTTTCTTACTCTCGGTCAGAAAATGCTGGTGTGTGCCAGCCCACAACATTTTACCTGTGTATTTGTTTTTACCTAATAACATCACTGTGTTTGAGCACCCACCCTGTTCACCATACCCGACACCCTCTTCCCAAAGATCAAGTTAATGCTCCAAGAAACTCATTGTTGGTCTATAGAGGACATGAAAGCAAAATAAACAGAGATGCTCAACAGCCTTTCAGGAAATGATCTGCAGAACTGCTTTTAACATTGCAACCTTTGTATGCAGCTGTGTATCAACTCTGAAGGGAACTGTTTTGAAGTTGATCATATATTATCTTAATTTGTTAAATAAAAAGAGTTACAGGCACAGTCTCAGCTTGTTTTGTGTTGGACTTCATATTTATTCAAACAACTTCCCACCAAACTAGTGACTGTATGGAAGTTTGTTGGCAGGATTTAAGACACCCTACAAAAAGGGGGTAATTATAAGCTATCATAGGCTCTAGATTGTCATTCTGCTCTTAGATTTGCTACTAATTCAATCCAACACGATTTTTCTAATAGTACTCCTATCAAAAGCTTTAAGTAAAATCCCCACACCTCGCATTTTACAGACAAAGGTGACAGTTATGTTTTGACAGCCTTGTCCAAGGAATACGTACCAACAGACTGATCACCTGGAAGATGCAGTACCACATAGCGCACACTAACAAATGCTGTTTCAAATTACCTAAACTATATCTCCTGCTAAGGGTTTATAACATGTAAAGAAAAGAAGTGTGATTCTTCTTATCATGGTCACCCTGAAGATCACACCAAGCCTGCGGTAATGAGGCCCAGAGAGGAAAAACTACCAACTGCCAGCTGAGAATCTGATCTTTTCCATCACAAGTTAAATGCATAATAATTGCCATATTTTCTACCAAAACTGTGCTTAGCTATAGTAACAATTAACATGTATATTTCTTTTAAAGAAATAAATAAACACATCAGACTTGACAGGAAACGCGAGAGGAGTTCTTAAGTGATAGTGTCACATGGCTTCTGGACAATAACCATTGTTTTATACTTGGTTTGTTAAGATAAAAGTACCAACCAAGTGATTGTTCAAAACTCAGTGTTTCTTTCAACAGTGCTGTAGTTTCTATGAAATGAAAAAATTTGATTCAGTTCTGCCTTGAAACACACGCAGTCAGTGACAGTAAAATTTTAAAACAGCAGCACAACCCTTTTATCATCCATCAGGAATGGACAGTCCCAAGAGGAGAAACACTGTGGTATTCAGATAAAAACAGCAGAAAAATACAGGTGATTTGGGGAAAATAAAGGACTATTCAGTCACAAGTAGATTTTTACAACAGGGTTTTAACAAATGAAACACAAGGTAAATGCTTTATCACATACATCCCCCAACAAGCCAGACCAACAATCAAGGAAAAACAAAAAGAGAAAAAGTATTTGGTTTCAGTAATCAGTCTCCAAATGTTTAGAAGCAGGTGGGCATCAAGAGAGGGTAAAGGTGTGATTTCTCTCCTTTACACAGCTGTTAGTACAGCAGAGAAAACTATGCTTAGTGTCTCATACCTTATACACAAAGCGTGTTTAATAGTTCTGATTTTATGCACAAAAAAATGAAAATTTCATGCAGCTGCTTCTCAATTACACATCTGGTTATTGTTTTGCAGCTGCAAAAGTACCTTGAAGAACCATAAAATATGGTGCGACAAGTCTGGAATAAATACCACTAGCCGTCTTATACTCTCTTCGTGTAATGTTGCTTTTTTTACCACCTGTTAAAATTCCTGAATCAAGAGCTATGGCTTCTATCACTCCCTTCTTTTATCAACAAAAACCTGCTAATATATTTAACTCAACTGAAATTTGTAAATGACTGCTTTCTATGGCACACATTAAATATAAAATTCAGTATTCCATTTCTAGAGTATTTTTTTAGTTTGTGATGTTACTTTCAAGTAGCTATTTTGATAATTTGATCAGAAATACAGCACACAGAACAATAAGTCAGCACAACATTACTGTCAAACATCTGAAATGAGATTTTGATTTGTTAGCCCCCCAGCCATTACTCATATTACTATAAATCTATTGAATATGAAGACATTTGGTGATGAAGTATGGTTATAAAATACCCAACTATAGTAAGCAGTCTCAAGCTCACATTTACTGACTCACACTCAGCATGTAATTTTCTAAAAAAGGGAACGGATAAGAAAAACAAACCAGACTTGTTTTTCATAACAATGAATTTGAAATAAACTATTTCTGTAATTCCTCAGGAGACAGAGGGTCCTTCAAAGAATTTCTGTATCTAAAATATTTAAAAAGCAGCAATTTACAATTTAACTAGAAGCGTAAAGGCTTAACTTTTTGAAACAATACCCAGTGGTAAGCCCTGACAAAATCTTTTATTAATTTTGTTATGAAAGGAATAAAACTTAAAATCACACTTAGGCAAGCTCTAAGTTTTTTCTGCCTGTTTTTCTGGCACGCAGGATGCAACACGTGTGGCTGTTACCAACCAATGCCTGTGCTCTCAGAGAGCTGCCTGCTTTTCCCATTGGTGCCAAGGGCTTATGTGGAGAAATGTTGCTACGGTGAAGAGGAGGAATGAGGTGTGTACTAAAGGTAAGCAAGAGCACCCCTTGCAGCGTTTACTAAGGGTAACTCACTGCTTAAATACTGCTGTGCTCAAAATTTTTCATCCTCTGTGAAATAATGTTTCTTAGCAAAAATCCCAGAGGGGAGCAAGTGGGAGTGACAACAAATAGGAATTACAAGATTCAAACCCATTCAAAACAAAACATGTACACAAAGAGGAGAATGTGAGAATATTTTAGGGCTCGTTCTCAGAAAGATCCTTCTGCAGCAGTGCAAATAGGCATTGTGTATGAAATCCTCAATTGGAAACTAATCCCACCTTAATGGTGCCTTTATGTGGCTTAGCTTCCAAAACAAATTAAGTTAAAGCACCTAAAAGCAATCAGAGAGTAAATGAAGAGTGACCACAAAAAGAGCTACTATCAGTAAGTACTACACTCCAGCTTTGCAGTATAGCTGTATCACAGTAAATCCGCCACAACGTTCTAACAAAATCCTTCATAAAGCAGGTTTCCGTGAACCCTTCAACATCTTCCCAACTCCTCTGATTGCCCATGACTGATTTTTCATCCAGTAGATCAGGTAAATAAACTGGATCACTAACATACTGATTTTGAAGCCTCCCACAAAATGCTAGTTTAAATAACAGTAAGATACAAGGCACTGCCTTCACCAATTTTACTCTAGTTTATTATTTTCATCATTTTCAGATATGAATGAGACTTCTAAAACTGTTGAAACAACAATTACATTTGGAGTATTTAAGAAAAATCAAACCATTTCAAAGTGGGCAAATACAGAAAAAATATTATTCAGTTAGCAATCACTGTTTTCTGATCATATACAGAAACATTAATTTCTATGATCACTATGGCAAGGAAATAGTGCAAAAAAAGACGTATGCATACAAACACACAGTGGCTTTTAGCAGTTTACAACTGTTAAATATTTATTGTAAGAAGGGTAGGATATAACAGACTTTTCAGTTCAAAGAAAGGAAGAGATTTTTCTCAGTTACAACTCCTAGAGTGGAAGATAGCAGTAGGAAGGAATAAGAGAAATTTGGACAAGGGACAGAGACCCATAGATGACAGCAAATTTTGTAGAGTTTTGAAATGGATGCACTCAAGTGGTGCCTATGGGCACTGTGAGTAGCAGAAAATTAAACAGTATTTCCAATTGTTGAGAACTTTCAGAAAAATGCAGATTTTTTCTAGTCTTAGATTTCACCACTAAGAGAATGCAAAATCCATTAAGCAAAAAACTGCTAAAAGGAAAAGAGAAACACTCATGCTCAAGAAAGCTGAATGGGGTCCAAAGGCAGCTCATCCACCACTAGTTTTCCATTTAATTTAAAAGGTTGTTTTCTAAATACTTACTCATTTGAGAATAGAATCATATTAGTCAATAACTTATAGCATTATTTTGCCTGAAAGGATAGTTTCAGAAAACCATAATTTAAGTATAAAGAACTTTAATAAAAGCTGTCAGAGAAAATAAGGGGACTTATGGGAGAACTGTTCCTGAAAAGTGAGCAAGTTCTTTGCATACTGCTCCATGGAACATGATTTCAGCAAGGCATGATTTTTCAACATATGCAGAGAAGCATAATCCAAGGGGCTCTAAAAAAATAACTAGTTATAACCGCTAAGTACATGCAGGTTTTTGAGAAATAACTCATTATGCACAGGTGAAAAATTACTACTACACAGTGAACCACAGAACAGAAAGAAATATGGAAATCACAGAAACACTGAAGGAGGCAATTCCTCTTCCACCTATCCCAGTGGAGGGAAGAAAAGGAGATAAATCATGTAAGCAAAGCATATAACCACAGTATAGAATCATAGAATTGCTTAGGTTGGAAAAGACCTTTAAGATTACCAAGTCCAACCATAAACCTAACACTACCGAGCCCACTACTAGTAGAAAAGGATCATTTAAGTAGCTGACACACTCAAAGACTGAGGAGTAAATTAAGTTACTTACATACAACTTTAACAGAATGCTGATTTGTACAGAATACTCAGAAAAGCTGTTCCTGCTATCCCAAAAAAGAACCTAAAATCATATTTGTAATATTCCTAGAAACATCGGGTTCATGGATTCTTCCCATTTTTCCTAACCTAAAAGCTTAAATGCAGACAGCACTATCACTAACAATTTCTTCATTATCTGTAAAAAAAAAAACAAACAAACATTACCAAGCTAAAGATCAATTTTTGATCCCTTCTAAACATGCATTGCTTTTAAGTAGTTTTCCCAACTTGTATTGGAGATGAACTTTCAGATAAGGGTTCTAAAACACCATCTAAACAACCAGTCTTCCATCTAAATTAAACATTGCAGGGTGGGGGTTTTTTTGCCCTGAGATAGGAAGAAATCTAGTGATCATATGACTAAAAACTCTTTCAGTATTCTAAAAACACAGTGAATGATAGGTGACGGGTAAACGACCTCATGGAAAGAAGCTTCAATAAACCTCTTCTGTTCTTTATAAAATACATGTTTACTCTCTAGCCTGATATAAAAAGCATGCCTTCAGTCCAAAGTCAAATTTTATGAGTTCCCTCATGCATAAGGCAATAGGAATAGGATATGCAGAGACTATATTTTGTTATACAATTTTCTAAAGAAGAGTGAATAAAAGCCTTGTACTCAATTCAACTGCATTTCTCTGGGATAGAGTGTGAACATTGCACCTGACTGATTCCTAACTGTAATGAAACACTCGTAAGTGGCAACAGGCAGCACTCTATTACCTTTGTTCAAAATCAGAAAAAGAAACACACGCCAAGCTTCCAGCATCCATTTGGGTCTGTCAGCATTTTCAACCACTTTGTAAGTTCTCTACTGATTCAAAAAGGCAACTGACAGCACAGGGTAACACCCTCCAGTGTAATTATAATCCCTCTCAGCTTTGGCCACCTACTAGTTTAAAGTGATGGTTCCCTTAATAATTTCTCCATCAGGCAGAACATAAGAACAGTGCAGGAGCTGATGCAGACTTAAGAGACTCTGGCAGTGAAGGCTAGAGAAAATGATGGGTCTTGAAGTGATGTACAGAGCATCTGCCCAACACAAGTAATGAAAATGTGCACATTCTAATGTCTGGGTGCATATGTGCATATATAAGAATTTTTTTTTTCCTTTTATCAGTACTACAGTATGAGGAAAAGAAATAGGAAGAAAAGAAACGCTTCTCTGACTAAACTCACCCTTAATGTACCGCTGCATTAAGTGAGAACCAGACCAGAAGACTCATGAGATAATGCAGAACAGCCAGGCATTCTTACACTTCAGACAAAAACTCAGTTCCCAAATACTTCACTTTGTTCTGTTAAATAGCTGTGCTAGAACTGTAAGAACTTGTTTACAGGTTGTTTCCTCAGATGGCAGATCAAGCAACACCATACTGGCAAACCAGCAAAACGCCTTTTCCTTTCCTCTCTTGAAAACCTAGTCATTTTAACATGAAACACAAATCCGTTTGTGACTGCATTTCTTGGTATTCTGTAAATATCACCTTCCCTACAATACTTACACCTGAAAATTGCTTAGCACGTAAAAGGCAATGAATTCCTTGGGGCCTAATTCTGTATTCCTTACTGTGTACAACTTCTTTTGAAGTCAATATTAAGTGATGTCATTTTAATTTTCTTCACACCTGCCATTTGTATCTTAGAAGCAAAAAACCCAATCCTTTAACTCTATTAAAAATTCCTTGTAGACTGCCTTTTGTGCTGCTAGTAAGTTTTGAAAAACCTGATAAATTTAATATTCAGAGTATTCAGTGTACATATTAACAAAAATAGAGAGTGCAACAGAGGAAATGAGCAAACTATAACAAAACTGCTGATTCTGGATAAAGGCAAACCCTTTCAAGAATCCATGCTTTAACACCTTCCTGACAAGTGAAGGCTGCAGTGAAAATTATCTAATCCCATACTTTCCATTGCATCAATAGGAAATCCAACAGCAGGAAAACTGGTGACTACAAGCACTGCAGCAGGACAGACAGCTCTGCCAAGACCGTGGGGTTTAGAGAAATTGTGAAATCAATTTGTGAATAGCAAACTTCATAAAGACTGCCATGGTGGGAATTTCTATCCCTTTATCACACAGACTCATGAGAACGATAAAATGATGTAAAGTTATAAAGGAAAATAATTGTTTCTCCTGGATTCGTGACAACAGGTCTATAGAAAGAACCTCCTTTCACAAGAAAAATACCAAACTTTTTGTCCTCAAGTTTTGATAACTTTATTTGACTTTTATCTTAAAAATAGATTGGCAGGCATCCTTTCCCATATTTGTAGAAGCTAAAGTTAAGGGTGGCTGCAATCTGACATACAGCATCTAAACCAGCAGATTTTTGAGCAGGACTTAGCAGGCATGACTGGCCTCCCCTTTAACCATCTTTTACTGCAGAATGTCTGTCTAACAAGAAAATCTCAAGGCTATCTCCAATGGTTATTTTATTCTGGAATGCCTTGTGCCTCCTCTAGGCTGAAATTTTTTGTTTTGCCAATAACTTTTTACTTTGTGTGGTTGCATATTCAGAAGATGGCAGCCCATATTGAACTGCAGATAAACCTGACAGAGATACTGCTAGCCTGAAGGATCATAAAGAAGACAAATCTGATGAAATCTTGGAACAACGACCACAGTAGCAAAACTGTGTTCTTGATGCTTAGGTTTCAAAGTGCATGTTAGTACAAGGACAGCACACTATCAGACTCGCTACAAGGGAGTTGTTAATTATTTGCTGGGTCAATGGAGTGTATCAATCATTTCAACACGAAATAGCTTCCACGCTATAAACCACAGTTCTTTAATGCCCAGTAATGCAGTGTGCTTGAACGTAATTACACAAAATGAAGAAAAGTACCAGTGACTGATAATGTTTCAAAGAGTTAACAAGACAACCCAGTCAAAATACATACAATTTACCTGATAATGTTTGATTTGCAAGTAAATTCGGTTTTATATTTCACTTTTGATTTACATTTCAACAGTTTTTTTTTTCATAAACCTATATTTCTGACTTGCAAAGCAAGAAAGCTACAGAGGTTATTTAAAATAAATCTGGTGTCATAAACCAGAAGAGGTTCACTGCCTTTAATGGAGTAATTTATTTCTCCAAAGTTATAGAGATTGAGAATGGTAATAGTTATTGGATAGACCAATCCATTTGAGTTCAATCATGAAAAGGAGAATTTAAGTGCTGTAAGATTTGTGAAAAACCTGCCACAGCTTTAGTTAGCATATCTTGATTTTCTCAGACATCCAGACATGAGGAAACCCTCCAATTTTGAGCTCTGCTTTATGACACTGTTTCATTTTTGCACTGCCCAATGACCACGACAGTTGCATTAGTTTTGTTTTAAATATACTGTTCGTCATAAGAAGGTTTTGATTGCTGAAAAGTGTATCACCTTAATCAAGTTCAGCAAGCCATTATGCTAATCCTATTCAGCTACTTGAGGTCTGATGAGTTGTGTTGATTCACTCTCCAGTATGCAAAAGTGAAACGCATTTAACTAACCAGCTTATGCATTATGTAAAATGTAACAACAAAAAAACCTTCCTATTACAACACAATTAGACTACAATAATGTCTGTCCTCTGGCATTTTGATTTATGATATATTAATATTAACAAAAACTAAATTAAAAGAGGATGGCTACACTAACTACTATTAACTTTAAAAAGAAGAAAAACTTGTGTTTGCCGCACTAAAATGAGAATGTTGTCAGAGAACCAAAATGAAGTTCCAGAAGTGTGGACTTTTCTCCCAAACGTTGTGAAGTCCTTTTGTGATGGAGGTAACTCAACTTTCTTTTCTCTCCATATGGACAAACACATGTGAACAAGTTTGTATTTATATAATTCTCTTGTACACATTCTATTTCTCCACAGAATTGTTGAACAGCTGAGGTTGCAAGGACCTCTGCAACTTGTCCAGTCCAATCCAGCTCAAACCATGGTCAGCTAAAGTGGACTGTATCCAACTGGTCTCTGAATAACTTTCAAAACAGACTCCACAACCTTCTTCTTTTTTTGCTTCTTAATAGGGCAAATTCTTGCTTGTAAACAACTTCTAACACAAGTTCATTTACTTCAGTTCCTTAAATTATATCAAGTATACAACAAGTAATTTTCCTTAGCAACCATCTATTATGTTATTCTGAATTATTCAAAGTTACATAAATAATATTAATTAAAGACTTCAAGTTACAAGCTGCATGCAAAACATTTTAGAAACAAAGTTCTAAAGAAATATTGCTGTTGTAAACTGTTGCTCACACATGAAATTAAACATATATTTATGGTCTGGATAACATACTGAAGCTTTTCAATAAGCATCAATTTGAAGACTGTGTACAACTTATTAGAAAGCAATTTATTTTCCAGATTGCTATCTGGTAAAGCAGATTCCTCCCATTATCAGCCAACTTACTTAGCCTTTGAGCAGCCTCCAGGGCATCATTTGCAGAATCAGCTACAAAGAATCTCTGAACTGCAACCCCATGGTCTGCCATTATTTTTTTGCTTTGGTATTCCTGCAGGTTCAGCCATCGTCTAGAGGTTAATTGAACAGCCTAGAAAAACGAGAGGGGAAAATAACATAATGCTCATTAAGAACAGTTCATGAGACAGCAACTGAGCTCTTCAGCCCTATGGTTATCTCAAGTTAGCAGTTAAACAACACTGTTTCAGAGAAAAGGTAAAATACATATTGATTTACCCAAGTGTCTTTCCTTAACAATTGAGCATCCAAAGTAACTTGAAAGGTACAGATGTTGTTAAAATCTACACAGGATTCACTGTGCGATTTTGGCTAGACAAAATGCCTCCCTTTTAACAACATACATTGGCAAACTTTGCTTGAACTCTGAAATCTATTTATGGTTTTATGTTACCCTGAGCTACAAAAACATTAGCAGTCTAAAAAGCACCTTAAATTAGATTAGCACCTTAAAATAAATTCATTGTTTCATATAAAATGGATAGAATTTAGTGTAAATAAAGATAATACTTCCCTATAAAATTATTTCTACTGATTCTATGCATTTATAGCAGCCTTCCAGAGAAGAAACACAACTGAAGTGGAATTAGTATCATGTCATATGAAACTACATACGTGTATTTTCAGTGGTCTGTTATCTATGCTTAGTTGGTTGCACTTCTAAATATATTTTGTTGAGGATGCTAGCACAACCATTTCTGCCATGCAAGGCCAACAACAGCTGGAGAAGAATTTACCTTTCATTCCCAGCCTCTCAGTTTAGACATATCTATATCTATATCAATATCAAGAGATCTATACAATGGATACAAAAATATGACAAGTGTAAACAAAGATATCACATTTGTTTGTAAGTATGGACACCACAAAAGTCATAGGATCATTACTGAACAATTTTAAGAAAGGACACATTCCCCATGCAGGATAAACTGTTCAGGCAAAAGCAACAATCAAGGAGCTGTTGCTGGCTCGTGGCAGAAGAATCATGGCAAAGGTGGCACTTACTCCTGGCAATGGTATAATCACATTTTGTGCCAGCAAAACATGGGGAGATGAACTGCTCTGCTGGCAGACAGCCCACAGCCAGTTCTTGGTTTCTCTTGAAGTAAGGAGCACAGCATGTCAGCTATCACTACAAATTTAGTTATGTTAGACAAAGGATTATTTACTATACTAATACTTTGATCTTTAACAGCATGATAAAAATATTATCCCAATGCAGCTTTATACTGAAAAAAATATCCCTCCATGCTAAAGTCTTTCAATACATACCCTTTCCACAATGCTAGAATTTTAAAAGCTGTGTTGTCTGAAAAGCAAACCCTGTCTTTTCCTGCTTGCTTTGAAACATAGCAAAGAAAATTGATAAAGAAAATACAAACCCCTATCTTTTACAGTACATAACCACATTTTCTGTAAAAGTGACTCCCATAAAACTTACAGTTGTAAATAGCTCAGAAACACCGATTTTAAATTCTTCCAACCATAGTCTGTTTCACATATTTTAGAAGAATAAAACAACATGCTACCCATATGCTCTATGGCTACCTCTAAAAGCAGGCATCATGCAGGTACCTCACTATGTTTTACATTCTTCCATGGTATTCAGAGACAGTACACTGTTATATTGATGCAATACCTTCAAGCATAGGCTAAAAATTTTAAGTCACCTTCATAATTGTTGACATTTAATCTGTTGTCCTATTATAAGATCTCTGTTTGGCTCTAACAGCCTCATGATTATTTCCACAAAAGAGATACTGAAGATCAATTACAGCCTCATTTNAAGGAGCTGTTGCTGGCTCGTGGCAGAGGTATCATGGCAAAGGTGGCACTTACTCCTGGCAATGGTATAATCACATTTTGTGCCAGCAAAACATGGGGAGATGAACTGCTCTGCTGGCAGACAGCCCACAGCCAGTTCTTGGTTTCTCTTGAAGTAAGGAGCACAGCATGTCAGCTATGACTACATATTTAGTTATGTTAGACAAAGGATTATTTACTATACTAATACTTCGATCTTTAACAGCATGATAAAAATATTATCCCAATGCAGCTTTATACTGAAAAAAATATCCCTCCATGCTAAAGTCTTTCAATACATACCCTTTCCACAATGCTAGAATTTTAAAAGCTGTGTTGTCTGAAAAGCAAACCCTGTCTATTCCTGCTTGCTTTGAAACATAGCAAAGAAAATTGATACATAAAGAAAATACAAACCCCTATCTTTTACAGTACATAACCACGTTTTCTGTAAAAGTGACTCCCATAAAACTTACAGTTGTAAATAGCTCAGAAACATACAGCCTCATTTGAAAAAAGGCCAGAGCATTTCAACCAAAAGCTGATACCACAAGCCCGTAGACTATCAAGCTACAGAAGAACTTTCAACGTGACTGGAGAAAAGACTAGATTTAACTCTGACAACGATTAATCTTCTTTTTGGTGTTGTTTTTATAAAGACTATGTCATAATAACAATAGTATAAATTATTATGAGGACTTCAGAATCCATTATTGATATATACATATAATCCATACATATATACGCACACTAAAGAGACTCATCATCTGAATCTGCATGGGCAGGAGTCTTCTCACAGGACTGAAGCACATTTCCAGAGCCTCCCTCTCCTTTCAGCCGTGAGCAGCAACAAAAGAAAGAACGTCCCAGCAGCGATCAGAAGCCCAATGCATTTGGAGATGTAAGGAGGGGAGGAAGGAGGAAAAACCAATATACATCCCCAGCATTTCAGCCATGCTGCTCTAGTTAAAAGTCTGATCTGATGTCGACCCTCCCTTCACAGTGCCTACAGCTACAGCAAGAGAACATCTACAAAGATATTTCCTTCCTCTCAAGCAACAAGGAATTTACCAATCTGACTTCTAGAGTGCAGAAAAATAAGCTCCCACCTCTAGTTAAAGTGGATTGACTTACACTGAGATTAAAAATAATCATCAATTCTCATTTAAATCTGAAAGGAAGAAATCTTGATGTAAAAATTCAATTATACTGTAATTCTGTATCTGTGCTTTCCAGAAGAAAAGTTAATTCTCCTCAGCTGGAAGTTGATTTGAAACAACGCATAAGTCAATGCTAGGTTTGACAGTATTTTTTGCTCATCTGTTAATTATTTATAATTTATTTATAAATTTTATTGGTAAAGTTTTATGTAATCTCATATTTACTAGAAGCCAGAACATTTGAGATGCATGTCAAGCTGATATTGGATAGAATTAACTGAATACAGGAAAAACAATGTTAAAGTTGCTGTATTTATAAAAAGCCAAGTAAAAAGTTTTAGTACAGATTTCTCTCAGTCCTAAGTACGTTTACTTACAATTTATTTTTCTCATGCTTAACTCTATCTACAACTAACTGGTTTACACAAAGATTGCTACAGCTCAGAAATAGAGTTGATAAAGCTTTGGTGAGTGGGTTTGTAAATTGACACGTCTTATTAGAATCATAGAATCACAGAATAACCAGGTTGGAACAGACCCACTGGATCATCAAGTCCAACCGTTCCTATCAAACACTAAACCATGTCCCTCAGCACCTCATCCACCCGTGCCTTAAGCCCCTCCAGGGAAGGTGACTCAACCCCCTCCCTGGGCAGCCTGTGCCAGTGCTCAATGACCCTTTATGATTTAGAACAATAAATCCATTTCACACATTTGTCACTAAGCTGATCTAAATCAAATGAATAGGAAAATATTCAAACAATCTTATTCTGGGGCAGACTTGTTACTGTTTCTTGACGAAAATCTCTTTCGACATCACTTGTTTACAAATCTCTGTTTGGGCAGGAATTTTAGTTAAGGAATTTGAAATGCAGCAGAGTGTGTCAACTGACATACTCACCGTTAGTTGAAACCAGCAAGGTTTAAGCAAGAAAACCTTTTAAAGACTCCCATACAATACAGACCATAAAGGGCCACCACCTAACAAAGGCCACAAATGATAACTCACAATGTGACAGGCAGAGCAGAGACAGCAAGAAAAAACAGGCAAAACACTGTTTTCTGAAGAGAAGTCCTCTCCAGTGCCACCTACCTAGTGTGCCTCACTCCAGCCTTAACTCTGCTCCAGCCTACCTGATGAATAAAGCAAGTGTAACAGCCCTAACAGGTGCCTGAAAGAAGTTCTGTTTCCAAACACCCTCTTTGTACTTCAGCATTCATCAGTTTCACAGCTTAGAAGTAGAACTCAAAACGTTCCAGAGGGATACCCCAACTTGTTGCTGAGATATTAAAAATCCTATTACGTACAGTGCACGTATACATAAGTGTATGGACATGGGATTCTTCTCTTATAAAAATTAAGCAATTAATATTAAGAGATTAGGAGACTATTTGAAAGAACTGTCAAAGCAGTCCTATGCATGATGAAACAAAGATCTGGCCAAGAACTGTAGGCACAGAAAAGCAAAGCCTGCAGACTTAAGGTTAGCAAGCTTGCGCATTTTTTACCCCCATCTCCTACATTCAGTGATTCCAAAAGAGACCATCTTACTCACTGCCAGCTGAAGCCTTTCAATCAAGACTCTCTACAAAAGAAACTCCTGGTTGTGAATGAACTACTCAAAGAAATGATTCTGTACAGCCTAGCGCTCTATACAGGAGCACAATATATTTAAGAAACAACTGTGACAAAGTCTGTATTAGAAGATCTGAAGAGCATGGAACATGAAAAACTTGCTTTAAAGCACTTGCAGTATACACACCATATGTTCTCAAGAAGAGCAGGCAAAATAAAGCAGTTACAAGACATGAAATAAAGCAAAAGCTTTGAATCTGTAAAGATGGCTATTCTTTCAAGACCATCTTGAAAAAGCAGAACAGCTGCAAACATATGCATTTTAGGTTTAAGGCACAAAAAAAAGTGACCAAGAGACATTACAAATGTGAGTAAACAGATGATTCCCTGAACTAAATTCCAGCTCAAAAATGTTTTGGTTGCAATAAATAAATATATATCTGAACCATTTAAAAGAGACAGCAATAAAAAGAATCAATTAGTACAAGAATCTTGAAAAATTCTTGCCAGATGGAAGATCCCAGCCCTTCCAAGCATAGTTATACCAAACATTCGTAGGAATTTGAGATAGGCTTTAAAACGTGTAGGTTTCTTGGGTATCACAAATTTCCAGGCACTTGAGGCTGACTGTAACACTGCTACTGCAAAGGTACAGCCTTCATACAGCCTAGGCAAGAATCTACAAAGCTTTAAAGAAAGCTGGTCTCCCCACAGGCAGCAATAATCAATCCCTTTCCCACGAGACTTATTAGGAGGATTTTTTTAACACTACACAGAATACAACTCCAGCATCACATGCCTTTATTATTTATTTACCCATTCTGCAGCTCTTCTCTTGTCAACAGTTTAATTGCTCTTGGTAGCATCAAACAGCACTGACCAATTGACCAACACAGTCCTATTTCCCATGGAATATTGTGGAATTAGGAAACTACAATCAGAAAAATAATTTCAAACTGACAGAGGCAGGGGAGAATCAAGTAAAAGGAAAACTAAAGACCAGGAAAGCAGTAGCGACTTTTTAAGAATTTCTGTTCATTATTGATTCTTGCCACCTTCTATGCCCAGCTTATTCCCTGCTTGAGTACTTTTATCTCCTCTCCCCACATACAGGTCAGAAAACCATACTGGAAAACCCAGTATATCTCTCAGATCTTTCCAGGTAGCTTTTTCTATGGTTGAAATACAGTCTGTTCCAACAGTTTAAGAGATACTCGTTTCATCTGTTTCTTTACTGCAAGGTTGCATTGGAGTACAAGGAGTACAGTCTGTCATGTCAGCCTGCAAAGAACAAACTGGAAATGTTATGCAGACTTCAGTAAAACCTGACTCCCTGTGTGAGACCTTACATTTCATCTTCATAAGATGATAGACAGGAACTAGAAAATTTTCCATTGGTGGTATTTTTCTGTCATCCTTAAGACATTTTTTCTAACAACAAAGAAGTGTTTAAATCTCCTAAAGTTACACACATTCTCATCACTGTGACTACACCTCAACCTTGTATATTCACTTCTGTCAAGTTCTGAACAGCCCAAAGTAGGGCTGTAGGTTTAAATGCCTCTTTTTGGACTTCTTACTTCTTAGCCCATTAGCTAAAGTCTCTATAAGGAAGACAAACCTAAAATCACTCCAGTGAGTCTACATGACAATCCAGACATTTTCACATAAAGAACAATTCAAACTAAAGGATTTTGTCTTCTGAAAGCAAGTTGTTACAAAAAGCTAAAACAAATATCATTCATGGCTCCGTTGAAGACTTCCACAGAAGACCTTTTATTGTTACCAGAAAAAGACAGCTTTCATTTGAGCTCTTCATGTGTGTTGTGTTTTGATACACTCATTGTAGATGGACAGTGGTTCTTATTTAAGATTCAGATATGCTAGATCAGTTGAAATGGTTTGGGTTTTTTCTTTATTTTAAATAACAAATAAGCTTTAAGAATAAATCAGTTCATAAAACTAAGAAAAACTAGCACATATGTGTATTTATATAAATTACCATTTAAAATAAAGTTCTAAAGATAAATTATTAAATTCTTCCTGATAGGTATTTCTTAAGATTACATTTCTAGCATAAGTGCTTATCAGAGAGCTTAATATACTTTAAAAGGGATCTATTGCAACCAATACATCAAAAATCCCAAAACTCAAGTGAACGGAATGAAAGGCCTCAATTCAGCAGTAACACAAAATGAGGTAAATCAGAGTTACTAAACCAAGTACAATCTTCACACTGGATTCTCTCCTGCTGGCTAGAACTATTTGGCATTTTCCAAAAGCTCAAAGCATTCCTGTAGCTGCGGTTCACCTCTAATCTCCCTTCCCTTCTCCACCCCCTAAGTTTTTGTTACTAGTCAGACCCACACTAAATACCATGTCAGAAAACTATCTTCACTAGTAATTGTGTAGTATTTGATTCCGAACAACCCTCCTGTTGAAAGTCATTTCCTTTATATAACTGGATATCATTCTTGGTCCAATAACACACGTACATTATCATAAAAATGAGTGGTATATGCATCAAGAAAATAAACACCCTTTTTGACCATCTTAAGAGGGCCAGGTTCTACATAAATGTATCAATGGTTTATTGAGGGCCAGAGGGAAGAACCTGATTGTTCATATAACAAGCAAATTCTCTTATTTACCACCTTTTTGTTTGGTTTTTATATAAAATGCTAAGGGCTCTGGCACAAATAATGTATCTGGAGACAAGCTGCATTACTCTACTGCTACTCAGTTTGCCAATTATCGAGCTGTCACATGGCAACAAAAAAAATTTCCACTACTTGAATAATACAGGCTAAACAATAACACGGATAAACAGGAGTAGAACTACAAGCACATTTATAGCAGAAACCTGTTATAGTCTGCTTCAATGTAAGCAAAAAGATTTAGAAACAATGCAACAATCTAAGGACAAATCTCTGTCCTCATAGCATGAACTATTCTGATGTGCAATATCTTTCAGATAACCCAGGATGCCTTTTGAGTGCTTCCTTTTGAAAAAAACACACATAAACCGTCTTCACATATTCACCAAGACGTTTGAAAATTGCACGCTAACTACTCCAGCAAAACTCTGTATAGAAATACAATCACATAAATGGTTTTGTGGTTATAAGGAACAAGAACAGCATCAGTAACACAAGGTTCAAACTGGACTACTAATTATTTCTTATCTGAACCTGCATGCTGAGGTATCAGTTCAGTGTAATGTTTTTTCACTCTTTGGCCTCTCTGATAAAACTCCTAAGGCAAATCAAAGACAGAGCGATTTCACATAAATACTGTTGTCGCACAGGTACACCTCAGGTACCAGAGTGTGTTACACGCAAGAAGAAAATAAATCAGTGGTTTTCTGAAGCTGAATCAACTCACGGTAGAACAACTGAGACTTCTGATGGGAACATTTTTAGTCAGCGGTATTCCCAGCTGCTGGAACTTTGCAGCTGTGCCTCAACTCAGTAACAAGCTCCCTAACAGAAGACAGCATTCCTCCAAAAAGCAAAATGAAATTATTTTTTAAAACAGCAACAAGGGCTGGAATGCAGCCTTTTCAGGCAGGCCCTGTTACCCATCTGTAGAATTCTAACTGTTAAGCACCACAGATTTTCTTAAAATATGAATGAATTGCTTAACTCTCTTCCATAACAAGCATATGAAGAAACTGCCAAAAAGAACTCAAAGGTCAAGTTTGACAAACAACCAAAGATTCAAATTATAATTTCTGTTACAGTCAAGACCTTTTGACCATCAGAAAATTAGTTTCAAAAGCTTTTGTGCAATTTCATGCCTAACTCCACATGGAGCTACCTTAGCTAAGCATCCACATTGACCAAGTATTTCCACCACATTGAATTCAGTGATCTTGTCTAGATAATGTCACTAAAAAAAACCCAAAACCCTAACCTTAAATATTACTTTTCTCTTAGCAAGTCTCTTCACCTCAACCCAGTACTTCTGCAATAATGCTAAATAATTTGAGGGGAAGAGAATCCAGTGATAATCAGTATGATTAAAGTAAATGAAACCGATGCCACTACTACTAAGCAAATTTCTGGGATACCTGAACATCCTTTGACATGGTCATGTCATTTAAGCAGCACTACTGTCCATATTAACCTAGCTTAATGCATTTTATCGCACAACTGTTAAAGAGGAAGACATGCTTCTTCTGTAACATCGAACATTCCTTTTCCATTCATAGTATGCATGGAAGCCAGCATTAACGTCATGAAACAAAGATGGATCTCTCCAGACCACCTAATATAGCTGGTCAAATAAAGGCATTCTACTTTCTTCCTCTTCTGCTGCTTTAGTGAGGCAATGTTGCTGTAACCACCCTAATGGATCCCATGCCAGTATAAGACGGCTCTACCAATGCAACTAACCTCTGAATGAACGTATATAGTATCAAGTCTTATAAATACGGTCTTACGGCAATAGTTACACTGATATTAAGTTATTGGGGGAGAAAAACTGTGATGTCTATGAGAAAGTCCTTTAGATGCATCCCATATCCCACATAAAAAGGAAATGTGTTTAGCATATCTTATCTAAAAGTATCTAACCTAAAAATGTATTTGCTTACCCAACGCATTCTCAGCATTCCAGTTTATTCGATTTGTGTGCTCTAACCTGTAATACAATTCCAAGCGCGTATGAAAAATCAGATCCACAAAGATGACAGTAATAAAACAGCATACCATTCATCAATACAAGAAATAAACCTTTATTATATTTATTGACAGATGGCTACCACAACTGACAAAGTTGTAGGAGAAGTTCCTATCAAAAAAGGACCATCAGAAATACAACTAAATGCGTACCTTCATATAAACCACCTCGGGTTCTGGCACATTTTATTAGGTCATATAGTTGAAATATACCAAACAGGCCACTGAAAACAAACTAAAGCACTTACTTCAGTTTGCTGGCAGCGCTGACATAAAGAATAAGTATCCGTAGAGTCAGTCTGACAAGAAACAATTTTTTTTTTTAAAAAAGGCACCACACTTAACAGAAAAAGTTTATCACAACTATAAGTCATAAAAAGCAAACATCCAGAGATCATTACACTTTGCTCTGTATGAAAGCAAGCATTTCAAGCACAAAAGAAAATGGGAAGACTCATGGTAAGATTGATTGGTTACAAGGTCTGCCATGGCAAGTCGAACTGCACACCCCCTTCTGTTCAAAGAGGCTTAATGCCCCATAACTATCAGCATATTATGAAAAACCATGTGGTCAATGTCCTTCCCACGTAACACGCTAACACAAATGAGAAATTTTAATCTTCCAAAGCAGGAGTTAGCATCTAGACCATCCTGTTTAAAAGCCACAGA
Organism: Piaya cayana; assembly: GCA_013389865.1. Taxonomy (NCBI): domain Eukaryota; kingdom Metazoa; phylum Chordata; class Aves; order Cuculiformes; family Coccyzidae; genus Piaya; species Piaya cayana. The sequence goes on from WAAB01020192.1 coordinate 195,332, forward strand.
GGAAACAACCTTCCAACAACATACCAAACTGATCACTTTAGACTGGTCACAATAAGGCAGTGGGTCCTTTGGTATCAACAGAGACCATCAGCTTCATCCAACAATGACTATTCTGATCAATCGAGACTTCTGTGACATATTTATAGATAATAAAACAGATTCTGTTAGCTAGGTTAGGAAGAAATCTTGAATATTTTCCTGCCAAAACCACAGTTTCTATGCTTTTGTCCACAGCAGGTAGGAATTTTTTATTTCTTGTTATAATTTGTACCAAAACAGTATAAGCAATCTTGACCTTGAACAACAGCATTTTACTTTAAAATCTTCCACAGGGATAACTGAAGTATTTTAAGACTTAAGTTCCGTTATTTATTCCTACATATTGAAACTGGATTAAAACAAAGGCAACACAAGCTCCAGTTAACCCCTACAGGCCTTTTTGTTCCGAATTCACTACTTGAAATATATCACACACAATATCTTGAGCAGTAAAATGCAGTATGTCTCAAAGTGGGGAACCCAGTTCTTCAAAAACTACAACATTTTGATCAATAAACTGCAGGGGCAATTTACAGTTTCATACTACTAAACCATATACTGGCTTTTCAAACTAAGTGAAATCTGTCATTGCTCTTAAGGTTTATGTACCTCTCAACTTCATAAAAAAAAACCCCAAACATTAAACATGCCATTATACTGTTGTTTAGCAAAGCTAGACAGCCTGTTCTGGTGGGTAATTATTACAATTGTTAACAGATACATGTATCTTCAAAACAAGATGTCTGTGCTAATTAACAAAATGATTCTCTTCACATGCACCAAAAAAAAGGGGGGGGGCGGTCTGGTTATAAAAGGAACACAAACGTGGTTAATATTATTATTATGATTTCTGCTGTTAAATTGTTTACAAAAATTAAGACTCAGACAAACAGTTCAGAGGACTGCCAAGAGCTTGTAAAGTGTAAGTTTTGTTTAAGCATGCAAACTTTAAAGATATCAGAAGAGTAAAGCAGGTAATCATTTCTGCTCAGAAGTCCACATTACTGAAAATCTAGCCATTATGTTGAGTGAGAAAAATCTTGATAGATAAGCCCAAAGTTAAATCCTATTCTGCAAAATCTTTGCCCAGCGTCGCCTTAATATTGTTTTTCAATTACCTAAATGAGCTTATTCCAAAACAAGCATTCTGAAGCCTCTGAAAACAGTAATCCACCCTTAAGTCATGCTTAGACTGGAGGAGAAGCGTGTCATCTCAATCCATAGGCAGTTTAGTGTCATCTACATAGCAGCACACTCAAGCAATCAACCAATTGGTCCCCGAGTGCTTTTGCAATCCAAGGAATCCAGTGCTGCATTACAGTGGTCTGCCTTATGCAGCTCTCCAAGCAAAGCTGGCACTGGTTTGACTTCATCACCACTCTCCCACGTATTGCCAACATACCCTCACACAGCAACACAGCCTCTCCAACAGTCAAGTGCTTTCTATCACTTGAAACCTCAAAGCCAAAATACTGAAGAAGTCGCTACTGCAGGGCTGTGGTTTCCCGCTCTGCTCAAACAACCCAGAGGCAAGCTGCCATCACAGGTCCCTGGCTGCTCACCCCTGTGCCCTCCCTCGCATTCTCAAGTCAGAAGCAGAGTCTATCCAGCTGAAAATTTCTTCTGTTGCCCACTTAGCTCCACCACTCAGCCCACCAAAGGATCAGGTGAAGACAAGATCCAGTGCAAGAGACATCAGTAATGCAGCAGTGAGGGTAGGATCCCCCTTCTGACAAAAGGGTAGCAGGGACATCAGACCACACTGCCTCTTGCAAACCAAGCCCAGGGAAGACCACATAGAACTGCATGCTAACAACTCAACTGCAGATTTCCTGCTGAAACAATTACTCAAATTCTCTGAGATTCATTGTAGAGGGCAGTAACACTCCAGAAGATACAGTTCAGAAGCCTATAGTTTAAGAGTCAAAGGATTTTTTTCTTTTATTTCTATATTATGTGTTTGTGTCACCATTTTAATTCTATCTCATACAATCCATACAAGCGTTTAGTTAAATCTTCCCCTGAAGACTTTCACATAGTTCAAGGAAAAGCCAATTTCTCTTGTATTGTTGCAAGGCTCCTTTAATAGGAGTCACTGCAAAACAGAGATAGGGAGGCAGGAATCACAGTGCATCACAGCAGGAAACATCAAGACTACGACAAACATCAAAAAAATATAAAAGGGAAGGAGCCTTCTTGAACTAGTAACATGTCAATTTTGGAAAAAGAAGCTTTTTAAACTGAAAAGCTAAAGACAGTATATTTAGTTATCTTTTTCAGTTTAGAGAAGCTACCCTCTCTCCTATCACCAGGCAGCAGTGATTGTCCTAATGCAACACAATAAAGCAAGAATATAAACTACAGATTACCTACCTGTAGATAACAAAGCATGCTAAAAACGAATAAATGCCAGTTGACATCACTTGTCTGTTGAGAAACAAGCAATCACCAATTACTGACTGAATGAGTTTGTTTGTTTAATGATTATGCTAATTTACTGAACTCTTATTACACAGATATACAGGCAGTATCCATGAGTTCCATAAGGCATTATAAAGTATGGCTGAATTGTTTCAAAACAAATTAAACCAGAACATATTGTACACTATTTAAAGGAATAATAAAAGCCTGGTAGTGAGCAAATCCTCAGGATGAGCTCTCTGAAAAAAGGCACAAGTCTTCAGAATTGTACAGACCTACAGACTGACTGCTACAGCAGAAAACATCACCCTTCTGTGCATGGCAGCTTGTATCCCAGGATTCTGTACCTCCAGAACACAGCTGAGAGAATGTGCCCATCTGGCATATAAGTGTCAGTGCTTCATAAATCTTTGCAGAGGCACATGCTGGACTAGTCACATGTTAACAGAGGTCTGCTCAAACAGGTAGGGACTGAGAAACTGTCTGAGATTATACACCAACTCCACTGAGCTCAGCAGGGCAGAGGTTGAAGGACTTGGATCAGGGACACTGAAGAATGTGGTACTCTGCATTTTCCACACAGGCACTTATTGTACTTTTCTGTTGGTGTCATTCATAAATTTCAACCTATCTACAGGAACAGTGCAGTAAAAGACTATCCATCCGCGGATTTAGTGCAGGACAACATGGCCCTAAAAAAGCAGCTATTAAACTTTCAACTCCTAATTTCTCTTTGCTTGTGTTGGGCTACATTTAGCTTCATTTTTTATCTTCTAAGAATTTTAAGTTCCTAAATTAAGAAGGAAATAAAAACTGTCTCTTCACCCATGGAAAGAAAGGACTAAACCCAATATTTATCAATTTGTAATCATTTATACACACACAATTTAAACGAGAAACAACATTACTTTCTCCTTCAAATTTTAGGTCTTGCCAAAGGAGTTTTATTTCAATCATATTGTAAAAAAAAAAGAGCAGCAGAATTCAAAAAAACACATACAAAATACTCTTTCTATAACATGGCCAAATAAGCCATGCTTCTGCTTTTTCAGGAGAAAATACAGAGCCAGACACAAAAGACTGCAGCAGTGTGCTTTAAGTCAGAGTAAGAAGGTCTGACATTTATGTGTAATACAGAACAGTTCAAAGTTGTAAGATCCTGCAGAAACCATTTAGAAAAAGAATAGTTATAGTCTCAACCTGAACAGCCTACCATGAATGTTAACATTAACCTGGAAGAGTCAATGATTTAACTAAAGAAATAAGCCTACTAGGTTTGACCCCAGACTAAAGTAATGAATCAGACTCTCTTGCTCTCCCCCAGCTTCCTGAGTGAAGCGGGTGAACCTTCCCCAAACTCACTCAATAGTTGAATTGCCAACTTTGCAAGGTAACTGAATCTAAAAAATGCAGGTCTAGGTGAGATTAAGGTTAAAACTCTAATGTCATCACGACTGGTGAGGACTGATCATTTCATTCACTACCTGCTAGCTCAAATTAATTCAATAATAAATATATAAAATGCTCTTGAGGATTTACCTCTTCCACTTCTAACCACCATTCTCTGTCACTAAAAAGTATATTTAACTGTAATTACATATTAATCAATATACTGTGTGGAAATACATAAGGATATTTCAAAACCCCTCTATTTTTGACTCAGCATTTTCTTTCCTCTCTCAATGGTGGTTTCCCTTGGCTGGGAAAGAACAACATCAAGACTGCACCCATCAGTTCTGAAGTGGCTGGATGCTGTCAAGGCTTCCTTGGCTTTATTTATCTCTTTCATTAAAACTCACCTTCTAAATCTTTCCACAGTGGCTCCAACATGAAACAGTATAATTTTTCTGTGCTTTAACAAGTACCATGGAAACATAAGAGGACTCTAAGATAACAGTACCATACTCATTCAGCTATTCACAATTCAGAAATGTAGATTTACAAAGCCATATAAACTGGATTAAAAAAAATGGAACGGGATCAATTTAGGAGCCTTTCCCTTTCACCTTACTCATAACAATATGCACAGTAAAGCCACAAAGTTTTAAAAAAGATCTCAGGTATGTCTTGGACATTTCAGTTTTACAGATAAAATGGTAAGAATTATTACAGCTTTGCGAGTCTCTTCGTAAATGTACTCAGAGTGGAAGAGGGGCTGAAAATCCTGTTATTTTAACAAAATCATAATGCTTCCATTAATAGTTCTCCTGAATGTTCCCACTAAACGTCTACTGCAACAAACCTTTTTATTTCAAGGGTAACAGAATGGACCCCTCTACACCTCTCTATCCTGTTCTTTTGATTTTATCTTTACTACTCCTTGCCCCTTTATAATCAGTCTGATTGCAAACTGATTGATCCCAAGCTTAACCTTTGCACTGCCCTGGAAACGATGCAGAACATGGTGTGATGTTCCCATTCTACATAAGACATTTGAGTAAAGGATAAAAGACAAACTACAGAATTCTGTTCCGATAAGCCTTTAAATCACATTTATAAACTCAGCTTTCTGATATCTCTTTCTGTTTACTTCTCATGCAAGGAAGCAGAGACAAGAATGAACTTGAAGCAAGTCCTTCACTAATTGCAGATTTAAAGTCTCCAATAATTATACTTCATAGACTTACTTACAGCTTGCTTACACACAGGAATTTTGACAGCTATTCTGTAAATACACTCTTCCACCCACTAAGCTCCATTGTAAACTACCAGGAACATGCACCGGGTCAGACTTGAGCTCCTTCTGTTATCCTTATTCTCCTTATCTCAGAAAACCAGAATCTCAGCCCACATCCTTGTGCAGTACAACTGAGACCCTAGCAGTTACCACGTGGATGAACCTTCTGGGTGTCTGTAGTTATGATTTTGCAAGGACTGCAGTCCTCAAAAGTGGAAGAGGAGACAGTGGAAAGGACATCTTCTTGGACAGCAAGACCCTGACCTCACTACTCCATTTCCCATAGCTTGCCAACCTATCATTCAGCAGTCGTTTTCATCAGGCTGTTACAAATGGACCTCCAAATTAAGCAGGACACAGTCAAATCCCTGACAACTTGCACCTCTGCCCAGGGGGGCATCTAGACCATCATTCACATGCAAACACCAAAAGAGAAACTGCTGCAAATTCAGTGACAACTTCTCTAATGCATTCTGCTCAGCATTTTAAGACTAAATGGCATAGTTGCATATTCTCAAAACCCAATGAAGTTCACCTGAGCAACTCCTGAAAACGCTGCTGAAACATGGCAGGATCCTTGTTCTATGAGATTACTGAACACTTTCTAGTTTAGACAACGTGCCTGAGGTCAAACAACCAACAAGGTGCTAGCAAAACAAGCAGCCAATCCAAACAAAACTATGCCAGTCTACACAAAGAGGCAAACAATTTTGCATTCAGTAGGGAACATGCCCTCCTCACTTACCTTAGAAAGCATTTGCAATTTTTTTTAATTTATTCTTTAACCAAACTTCAGCAGAATAAAGCAGTATTAAAAATTTGTATTATTTATCTACATGTGCCCAAGAAGCATTATTAATACCGTTTTATTCTACAGAAGCTTTACACTTCTAGAATCAATTTTCAGAGCCTTTGCTTGGGTAACGGAAACAGGAACATGAAATTACAGATTCAATTTCTGCTTTTGTCAATGTGCTAGCCACCAGTAGCACTGCTTTGCATTAGTAATTAATTTTAGTCAAATTATGTTCATTTTGCTTATTTAAAACTTCAAAGCTTCAGGAAAAGCATACTTCCCTGACCTAAAAAGTAAGAGCTTTGAAGTATCTGATGAAAATAAACTCACTACCATACACAACAGCATAATCAGTTGCAGAAAACACCAGAATACATACACCTTGCCTTGGCAAGTGAAAGAAGATTCTTGGTGATATGCACCACATACTCAAAAAGTGAAATGAGCTATCTTCTCCACATAAATCAGAAACATTCTTTTCTTTTAAATATCTTGAGGGGAAATTTAATATTTTTGTTCCAATGCCAGTGTTTAACTTCCTAATTTTTTACAAGATAAAAATCATACATTTATGTAGCTATGAAGAAATGTCTTAAATGTTAAATATAACCAGAAAAAAAGTAACCCTAAACCCATTTTACCATTGACCACGATATAGAGAGCATGTTTTTCAAACTATTCCCACTACTGATTTTTTGTACATTTCATCCTAATTAAGATCCCTGAATTGTCATGAAACTTGAAGCATGGTCAATGGGTTGATCAGAAATGTTTCTGGATTCTTGACTCCAAGAATATCATCTCATATCTATCAAAACTTTCACACCTACCACACACTGGAACACCACTTTTCTGACTGATATTTAAGAAAAATGACATTAAAATGCCAGTTTAGACAGTTTGAACTCCATGTCTGATCACAGAGAGGCAAGTATGAAACAATCACAGGCTTTTTTGTTGCTGCTCTTTAATACATGAAGTCAAATCATGATAATTTCCATGCTACCTAATTACATCACAACAGAAGAATATGACTGAGCACTACACAGCATAGCACTTCCAAACAATAAAGATGCAAATGCCCACAGCAGTAGAACAAAGAACTATACAAAGGTATCAGCAGAAGCAGTTCTATGGTGTGCTTTAACTCATAGCTGGTTTATCAAGCTAGTACAGAAGGGACTGTAACACCTTCTACCCTAGAAGCACAAAAAAGGGAAAAAAAACCCTGGTACACAATTTTTATATAATCAGAATGCTTCACACATTTTATTGTTAGACAATTTTGTTTTCAGTTAGACTATTTGACTTTGACAGACATTAATCAAACTCAAAGTAACAAACATAGAAGAGGAAGAGAGTCATCTAGCTGCTTTGGTAGAGTTAGGGATAAAGCAGATATTCCCATAGAATAAATTGATGAAAGTATGTTTTTAATGGAAAGCCAAAAGTTATGAATGTATTTCCTTCCTTCCAGAGAGTGGTGGTAAATGGTGTTAAATCCAGCTGGAGGCCAGTTACAAGTGGGGTTCCCCAGGGCTCAGTGCTGGCTCCAGCCCTGTTCAATGTCTTTATCAATAACCTGGATGAAGGCATCAAGTGCACCCTTAGCGAGTTTGCAGACAACACTAAGCTGGGTGGAAGTGTTGATCTGCTGGAGGGTAGGGACGCTCTGCAAAGGGATCTGAACAGGCTGAACAGCTGGGTTGAGTCCAATGGGATGAGGTTTAATAAAGCCAAATGCCGGGTCCTGCACTTGGGGCACAACAACCCTATGCAGAGCTACAGACTGGGAGAAGACTGTCTAGAAAGCTGCCTNCTCTACAACTACCTGAGGGGAGGTTGTAGAGAGGAGGGTGCTGGGTTCTTCTCCCAAGTTACAGGGGACAGGACAAGAGGGAATGGCCTCAAGGTCCACCAGGGGAGATTTAGGCTAGACATTAGGAGGAAGTTATTCACAGAAAGGGTCATTTGGCACTGGAACAGTCTGCCCGGGGAGGTGGCTGATTCACCTTCCCTGGAGGGGTTTAAGGAAGGGTGGGCGAGGTGCTGAGGGACATGGTTTAGTGACTGATAGGAATGGTTGGACTCGATGATCCGGTGGGTCTCTTCCAAACTGGTTATTCTATGATTCTGTGATTGGGAGTGACTGAAACTTGCAGACATGTGGAAGCTGGGTGTACAGTAAAAGCTAATCAGTGAGCAAAGGGAGTAGGGGAGAACAATCCATCATCAGAAGAATGTTCATCGAGCAGCTCTTTAAAACTGCTGTCTACCTGCCAGCTGATAACAGTAATCAGGCACTAAGTGACAGAGGTCGCCAGCAAAGCCAAGGCTGACCCAAAATGGCTGCTTTACAAGGCAACCAAGTAATGAAAAAAGCCCTCAGCCGCTGGCAGAAATCCAACCTGTAACTTGACAGAAATCCTTAGGTCAACCTCCCACACAAGTTGGAAGTGCCAGCTCTGCAGGGCCAGAAATTCCCAAGTGTTCCTCCTGGCCCTAGGCTCCTCTGTGATGAACACCAAGCAAGCCATCTCTCTCCCACCTCAAATCTCCCACTGCTATAAGACTGGTCTAAAAAAATATCCTAGACAACAGGCTCTGATGGATGGGCTTTCAGAATATCCCTGTCACTAGCCCTTCAAAGGAATAAGATGTATTACTGAAGTCAGAGACTTAAAAACATGTATTTTGCCTTTTAATGATAAAAATTTCATTTTATTTCACTCTTAACAGATGCTACCAATGTGGTGTGGGACAAGACATCTCTGCATCAGTGGAAAAAAACAGATCCCATGACCAGACAACAATTCTTAACCTGTAACAGGCTGCAAGACTATAGAGAACTTTAAACTTTTCACTCCTTTGCCTGAAAGACACCTTTGCCTGCCCTGTGCCTGTCATGTTGCACAGACTATCAGGCATCAGGAGGATTCTGAAAATGGACTGACCAACATAACCTCTCCATTAGCACTGCACCAATATACTAACTGAGGACTTGGGAAAAATCCCAAACAGGCAGGTTATGCACCAGGATTTTTCTACTCTTGGTTGATCCCTAACATAAAAACATCTATGTATCTGCATATAAACAGTCATAACAGATCACATGTAAATTAAATGTAGTCTGAAACAACTCAAGACAGAACATGGATGGTACTGAATGGCACTGAAACTTACTGAAACATATGGCCTAACTATATGGCAGGAGAGGAAGCAAAGGGGGTTTAATTCAGTGGAATAGAACTTCCAAGCCCAAAAGATGATGGCATTACTTCACTGATTAAGGGAACTAGGAATATTCTCAGCCTTGTTCCTAGTACCTTATTACAGCCCACGGTGTAATAAATAAATAAATAATATCCATGCTTCTCCCTTAACTACAAAGCCAGTCACCTCACCAGAGGCAGCTATTAGGCTAGTCAGGCATTTCCCCAAGCTGACCCATCTTCACATCCCAAATCAGTTCTTCCTTATTTGTACACACAAGATCCAGTACTGTCTTCTGTTGTCAATTCCTCAGCCATGTGCATAAGCTACTAACGCTGTCCAGAAACCTCCTGGATTACTTATGTCTTGCTGCATGGCCACTCCAGCAGATACTGGAGTCACTGAAGTCCCCTGTGAGGGCCAGGGCCTGCTAACATGAGGATTTCTCCAGTTGTTTGCAGCTTCATTTCTTACTGATCAAGCTGTCTGTAGCAAACATAAAATAGCAGCATTAACAATGCTGGTCTGCCTGCTAATCCTGACCCACAGGCTCTCAGCTGAGTCACTGTCCCTCCTTAGATGGTGCTCACTGCATTCCCACTGCTCTCACATAACATTTCACATCATGCTTAAAGCAAGCTGTAAATATCAGTTCCTGTATCCCCAAAATTTATGGCATTACTTGAGATTATTTTAATCTGAGCCATTAAACTGAAAAAGAGACTGAAATTCTGCATGACAGAATTCAATTAAATAGATTCACTGTCTCCAGTGTGCTTGGAGTGGCAGAGCTGAAGAAGCTAGGAAATTTCAGGGAAAATAAATTCCTTGTGCCATCTTCAGACCTTAAAAATCTAAGCAAGTAATCTGTTGACAATAGTTTTCTGTTGGTTTTAATAGCCCTTTCACCTTCAATTTTCACAAATACCCATCTGTAACTTTTACCTTAACCTATCATTATTATCTACAATTTGCACAGGTGATATTTGTCATACCTGGAATTTCAGACACTTTCATACCAACATTGCATGAGGAATCCCAACCCTCAAGGGAGTAACTGCTTTCTTGGCTGCCACTAAACTAGCAGATATCAAATTAAACCATCCTTTTGTCCATGCATCCCTCAGAGGAAGACCAAAAAATTTGCAGTTTCATATTTTTTAGTCAAAAATCTTCAATACACAGAGAAACCTACCAAACACAAACAAAAATCTCCCTTAATTCTCTGCTTCTGCAAACTCCTACAAAACTTATGCATCTTGCAAAGAACTGTGGTGGAAGAGTTGAACACCACAGGTGAAGTAACTAAAGTAAGAGTGATTCTCTCTCCTCCTGACACAAATTGAGACTATTGCTCATTGCTTATACTCCTTGGCGTCCATCTAGTACTGCAATAACCTTGCCATTTTTCATCTTTCCTAGTTATTGTTCCCATGAGCTTGCTTATTGCTCCAGAAGTATTCTAAACGCACACTGTATGAATGGTTGTTTAAAGTTGCCGCTACTGATAGCCTGACAACATCGTTCCATTTTCAGACAAATAAAACTCTTCCATTTACAGTTTAATTGCTAAAATATAAAATAACCCTTCTGTTTCAAACCGCATTACAGCCCACTGAAACCTGAAGGCAAGTATTTTATCTTAAAGAAGGTGGAACAGACAAACTGCCAAATTTATTAACTTAAAATGCCTAAGCACTTAATAGACGGTCATATCTTCACTCTACAAATGCAGAAAGCACATTGTAAAGCTGCCACATCTATAATGCCTCATGTACAAGCCAATTTAGCTGATAAGGACATGCACATAACCTTTGGTCTTTCTCTTGTAAGCAACACAAATCTATACCTTTTTATTATGAAGAGCAGAAAACTAAAATCCAAATCATTAACTAAACCAAGATGCAGATGACAGAGGCAAATCTAAACTCCTTTGCTCTCTAGGGCCAATCAATAAAGCACTGCTCTACAAATTAAAGGCAAAGGGGTTGAACTGAAATTGATCTGCCACCAAGCACTACCAATATGCAAGGAAATAAACCCATAATAATAAAAGCAACAACAACAATAATAATAATAACAACTTATCACTCACAAAATATTTTAAAAGTGCTTTTCTTAAACAAAACAGTCTGACTGAAACAGCCCAACACACACTCACGCCCAGCAAGGACAGTGCCAAGAGGTTTATGATTTTAGATTCTAAGCTTATACACTATCAGATCATCACAGAAACAAAACGTAATTCAAGTTTCAGATACAAACTATTGCAGTTCAGGAAACCTATAAGCAAGCAGAAAGAGACCAGACAGAGAGACTAAGGAAAAAACCTCACGAGTAAAACGGATCAACAAAACAGCAGCTTTTAAACAAACAAAAAGAGAAACTCAAACTTTTGTTGACTGAATATATTTTTTGCTATCAGCAAAAAAGTTTTACTAAGGTTTTTAGAAGTCTTTAAACAAGTAAGTGTAAATACCTGCTATTTTTGCAATTCATTCACAGTCAACATTTAGCCACTAATTATATAAGCACATTGCTATCAGCATAATGTCACAAAACAAGAAAAAACACAACAAAATCACCAATCTTGAGTTCTTATTTCCTTATTACCATATTAAAGCAGGGCTGCAGCCTGCGGTTTAGAATCTGATTTAACTACTGTTCAAACAGATACTTCAACAGCATCTACTCAGCAGCACTGCATACTGCCACTATTAAGGAATTTTTCCCAATAGTCAACCTCAACTTCTCAGCTTCATGCCTACTCCTGCTGTGTTATCTAGTTAAAATAAGATCAATAGCCAGCTATTAATTATGGATCAATGGTTAATTACCAATTCCAAAGTTACTGTCATTATCAGTTGCACAGATAATGTGATCTCTGCGTCCATGTTTTATTAAAATGCTTCAGAGAGAGGAAGAAATAAGTATATATACAGCTAGAAACTGGCTTTCTCAGCAGAGTATTAAAGGAGGGAGTTTTCTGGAGAAAACCTTTGGGTTTGTGATCAAAGCTGCAGATTATAATCTCAAACATGCACAGAAAGACTAGAATGCCTGAGGCAACAATGAGCTGAGCCACTTGCTACAGGTGTGGTCAACAGCAGCAAAAAACATTAGTTGGGCTAAGCAATCCTGGAACCATGCCTGTGACTGAGTCCCTGAAATGGGGAGTGTGAGAATTACATCTCCAAGCATTAAATGAATACATTTCAATTTTTTTCTGAAAATGAATCTCCCAAAGAGAAGAGAAAATATAGAGGAAAAATTATCTACTTCTAAGCAGATACCAAACCCCAAGTGTTTCTAAACACTCGTTTCACTTTTCTCTATTCCCAGAAGAATCTTAACATCTTCATACATTCTTCACAGCACTCTTGTGGGCAGTCACCAGCCAGAAAGACCAAATGAAAGCTTAAAAAAAAATAAAATTGCCACATGCACTGACCACATACCAAAGTCAAACAGCACAAGGAAATAAAACAACCACTTGGAAAACTGTAAAGAAAACACAGTTTGACACTTTATCTGGTACCTCAAGAAGCAAATCAATGCAAAATCCTCTTACTATTATAGCAAAAACTTTAATGAATCCTCAATATACCCAAGCAAGGCACAGAGGTTTTTCAGGTAAACTGGTAGGAACTCAGATGGTAAGAGAAGAGGAAAGCTTCACTTACATCCACCCAGGTTTAAGACTGCAGGCATCCCAGCCAATTCTCAACCTAATGTGATGTTCAGGAAAGCTGTTTCTTTTCATCTAAATAGCCCCATTCCCTGATTGTACAGAGATAAGGTACAAAGAAAGATAAATAAATGCAGCAAAGCACAGCTCTTCTACTTCAAGACAGAGCTGCACGTATTTGTGCCAGAGCCAGACTGCTCCCAAGACCAGTATAAAACTACCCGAAAAAAATAATTTAAAAAAAATCTCAGTCTAAGGCTTTACTCATGTTGACATTTCCTTCTTCATCTCAAAAAGGATTCAATAACCATGTATTTAATGGAACTGCCAGGAAGGAGTGGGCTCAACACCTGCTCTGCGTTGGCATTTTGGTTTTGTCCAGAGCTTGAAGACGGCTTTCCAGCTATTTGGTTTAGGTACTTAAAGGAAAAACTGTTTGTGGAAGCCTGCAGGCTGCTCATGTATTTCCTGCCTTTAAATGTAAAGCCTTAAGAATTATAGCAAAACTGTCAACTGGGAAAAGCCAAATAGGGAAATAGTCTGAACCTTCAATGAACTTTTAAGAACTTTACATAAAACCAAGGAAAAAGTAAGAATTTGGCATTGAAGTAGCTTCTGAAGTCATGAATTGAAAGTTATTTTCAGTAATGTTTTCTGTTGCTTGGAAGATCATTAAACTCGCCACTGACACCTTCTTAACAAAGACAAAACTTGCTCTGTTTAGCATTAATGAGGCTTTCTCAGCATTTACGTCTAGGAACTGAAGGCATCTGCAGTGAACAACCTTGGACAGTTGCCCATTTTAAATTTACACAGCGTTAAGTAAGTTTTGTAAGAGGAACATTGTTTAACCTCACTCTTTCCCCCCTTTTTTGAATATGCATGACATTTAACATGTATAAAATCTGGAAATGTTACAGCAGGGCTAAGGACCGTTTTGATAGCTAGGATAGGGTTGCATGATGCACCAGTCAATCTGCTCACTGTATTAGAAAACTTGAAAGTTACCTTAGGCATTTTTAAATAAATTTTTTAAAATTACTTAGTTTTTCCTTATTTATATTCATCACTGAAATCCACTGCTTCTGAAGCTATTTCGGTAACACCACATTCTCCCAAAGGTCCCAATCCAACTCCCATTCAAATAAACAGCCTTCAATGGAGCCTATTTGTTGCTAGCCAACAAGATTGAGTTCTGCTGCAGAGCAGTCCCTGGAGCGTTTGTCACAGCTCTTTACAAATATTGCTCCGGTAAAAGCAGGTCTAAATACGCTTGTCCACATGCACTGCAGACAACTGAAATCTATCTTTTATCTTCTTGAAACACTTGGTCAGACTTAAACTCGAAAAGCACGAAGAACTGAATCTATCAAGAATATCAAAGTCAAGAGAGTAAAACATGCTTAACAGTTATAAAAAAGGTGAAGTGCCAAAGGGAAAGTAGGACAACAATAAAAAATGTATTAATTTGATAGGATTAAGTACCATTTATTCCACCCTTAACATGAACTTACACAGAAAAATGTTTGTGTGTAGATTATAATGATAGTAAACAACCAAACTTCTGAAACACTTTGCTTCAATACAGCCATGAACATTATCAACAGTTTTGAAACACTGATAAGTTTTGCAACAAAGGACACAAATACCACTCCACTAGTAAGTTATGAAGGTTATGAGGAAAATTCCACTCATCAAGTATCTACTCACACACAGTTACCAAATCAACAAAGTTTAAGACTGACATTTCTTAACTATAACCTTACAATATGAAAGGCCATAACCAGTGAACACAACACTGTGAGAGGCTTCGAGAACAGGTTTTGCTGGTTTATAGTAAATAAATACAGTAACAGTGTAACTTTTGAGCTATTTCGGAAATGATACAAATTTAAAAAACTCTTTGAATGGAAGGGCTCTTGCTCTCAGATGCTATTTCTCTTGCTTCATAACACAGAAATCCAGACTCTGGCTGATGAACCTACTTGTAGTTCAAAGTCTGAGACAGTGGAAGGTCAGGAGATTATTTAGATGAAAAGTCTATAGCGTAGCATTGCAAAAATGATGAGCTTATTAAGAACTTTGTTGTTACACAGTATTGATGTAGTTCTTCAAAATAGATGACTTAGAAAGCACAGATCTTGGGAGATGTTCTCAGTATCTGTCAGAGTTCAGAAACAGAATAACAGTGTGTTTTATAATACAAGTTCAATATCTCAATTTCATAAGTATCATGCAAAACTACTAAAAAAAACATTTTTAAAAGTTGGCCACCTCGATATCCCAAGAACATTCTTGAGAATCTGAGCTGATATTCAGCAACTTCAGTGCAGTACCTTACAGGATCACTCCATGCTTTGAGACATCACAGAACAGAAGATGAACTCCCAGTTTCCACTGCTACCTCAGAAGCCCACTGCAGCACCCAACAGACAGGACTTGAAAAGGGTGTTCAGCCAAAGCATCTTCCCCACCTCACTCCAACATGACTCTGTGCAGACAAGTCACCACACTCAAGCCCCACAAAAGCCCTCCACATCAGAGCCCTATGGGAGCAGCAGGGATGCACACAAGAGAAGTTACCTCTGAGTTCCTTACTGTAGATCAGTGTCACATAAAACATGATCATAGAATCATAGAATAACCAGGTTAGAAGAGACCCACTGGATCATCGAGTACAACCATTCCCACCAATCTCTAAACCAGCCCCTCAGCACCTCATCCACCCACAACTTAAACACCAGCAGGGAAGGCGAGTCAACCACCTCCCCGGGCAGCCTGTTCCACTGCCTAATGACCCTTTCTGTGAAGAATTTTTTTCCTAATGTCCAGCCTGAACCTCCCCTGGCAGAGCTTGAGGTCATTCCCTCTTGTCCTGTCCCCTGTCACCTGGGAGAAGAGGCCAGCTCCCTCCTCTCCACAACCTCCCTTCAGGTAGTTGTTGACAGCAATTAAGGTCTCCTCTCAGCCTCCTCCAGACTAAACAACTCCAGCGCTCTCAGCCACTCCTCATAAGACTTGTTCTCCAGCCCCTTCACCAGGTTCGTCCTTGCTCTTCTCTGGACTCACTCCAGAACCTCATCCTTATTGTGGTGAGGGGCCCAGAACTGAACACAGGATTCGAGGAGTGGTCTCACCAGTGCTGAGTACAGAGGGAGAATAACCTCCCTGGACCTGTTGGTAACGCTGTTTCTGATACAAGCCAAGATGCCATTGGTCGCCTTGGCCACCTTGGCACACTGCTGGCTCATGTTCAGTCGGTTGTCGACCAACACCCCCAGGTCCTTCTCCACCTGGCAGCTTTCCAGCCAGACTTCTTCCAGTCTGTAGCTCTGCAAAGGGTTGTTGTGGCCCAAGTGCAGGACCCGGCATTTGGCTGTGTTAAACCTCATTCCATTGGTCTCTGCCCAGCAGTCCAACCTGTTTAGATCTCTTTGTAGAGCCTCCCTACCCTCTAGCAGATCAACACTTCCACCCAGCTTAGCGTCATCTGCAAACTTGCTAAGGGAGCACCCAATGCCTTCATCCAGGTCACTGATAAAGACAAATGATGGCAAAACCACAACTTGAACCCTATAACATATATGCACCAAACACTAACACTGTAGGGAGCAACAGGATTGCTTATCAAAACAAAGAGATCTAAATATGTATGTGTGTACACAGATAAATCCACATAGGTACACATTTAGGTGTTTGTATCCATACCCACATCCATACACACGCCTTGCCTCTGTGTTTGCATATGTGAAACTGACACATCCTACATCAGGTGATCAACTGCACCTAACTGCCAAATACTACACCCACCTAAAAAAACCAGGAGAGTTGAGCACCAAATATGTGAGGTTTATAACGGAGCTAATTAACTCCTTGCAAGTTAAAAGAAAAAATCCCACAAGACTACATGTACAATGCAAGTTCCATTCAGCAGCACCACCATCCCACACAGCCAGACACTGGCAGCCACAAGCCCACCCAGCAGCAGCACCTGCAGAGCAGAACCAGCTGCAAGTAAGCTATGTTTGCTCCAGAGGCTTTTGCTTTTGAGAAAATATTTATTCTCAGGAGCACAGACCAATGCAGCTGCTGATCTGATAAAAAGACAAGATAATGAGTGTGGTTGCCAAAGACACCAGAGCTGTCTAAAACATACATATGTCATTTTACCTTTAGTATTTCTGCTGTTGAGGTGAATCACGGAATCATTTAGGTTGGAAAAGACCTTAAGATCAAGTCCAACAATAGGCCTAACACTACCAAGCCCACCACTAAAAACATGCCCCTAAGCACCACATCTACATATCTTTTAAATCTGTCCAGGGATGGTGACTCAAAGACTGTGTCCATCCAAGCCATGAGCAGATGTTTTTTCCAGGAGAATACAGTGGAAAAGTGTCAAAGGCTTTACTAAAGTCTAGGTAGGCAACATCTACAGGCTTTCCCTCATCCGCTAAGTAGTGTATAAAAGGAGATCAGGTTAGCCAGACAATACCTGCCTTTCTTAGACCATACTGACTGGGTCTGGTCACCTCATTATCCTGTAATTAAGAATGAAGAACTATTATACCTCCAGTTGGCTCCTCAACACGAGCCCTTCTAGGAGGCCCATTCACTCTTTCTCATCACATTGCTGGGCAGCCAGAGCTCCCACCAGCCTTTTCAGTTGAACATGACCTGTCATCCTCCCTTCAGCCGTCTGCGCGATGCTAGAGCACATTTCAGCTGTTGGTGTGACTTCACGGATGGCTGCTTCTGCCATCAGAAGAATCACAGAATGAATGGTTTGTGTTGGAAGGGACCTTGAAGATCATATCGTTCCAACTCCCCTAGCATGGGCAGGGACACCTCCCACCAGACCAGGTTGCTCAAAGCCCCATCCAACCTAGCCTTGGTGAGGTTCCTCACCACCCTCACTGTGAAAATTTCTTCCTAATGTCTAATCTAAATCTTTCCCCCTCCAGTTTAAAGCCATTCTACCTTAATCCCATCACCGCATTCCCTGTAAAAGGTCCCTCCCCACCTTTCTTGTAGCCCCTTCAGGTACTGAAAGCTGCTCTGACGTTTCCCTAGAGCCTTCTCTTCTCCAGGCTGAACAGCCTCAACTCTCTCAGCGTGTTCTCGCATGGAAGGTGCTCCAGCCCTGGGATCATCTAGGTAGCCTCCTCTGGGCCCGTTCCAACAGCTCCACATCTTTCTTACGTTGAGAATTCCAGAACTGGACACAACGCTCCAGGTGAGGTCTCACAAGAGAGGCACAGAGGGGCAGAACCGCCTCCCCAAAACACACTTTCAGCTCAAGGGGCGCCCAGCGCGGCCGCAGCCAGACCTTTGCCCCACGAAACCGCAGCCGCCTCCGTCCCCTTCCCGAGCCCCGCCGAGGGGCGAGCGGAGCCCTGGCTGGGTCCGGCGGGTCCGGCCTCACTCACCGAGCAGCCTCCGCGCAGGCGGGCGGGTCGCAGCGCCAGGTCTCTCAGCGCGCCTCGCACCGGCCCCGCCAGCGCAGCCGCCATCTTCGCCGCGCCCCGCCCCCGGGGCGGCCCGTGCGAGCGACCGCAGCGCCGAGACCGCGGGGCCCTCCGAGCTCGGCCGGTTCCACCCCCTAACCCGGGCACGGACGCGGACACGGACACCTCTCACCGGACAGCGCCACTCAGAGCGCCTCCAAGCTGGCCCTGAACACCCCCAGGGATAGGGGCAGCCACCGCTGGGCGGCCTGTGCCAGCGCCCCCCCTCATCGTGAAGAACTTCCTCCTCATGCCTGGTCTAAACCTTCTCCCTCTTCCAATTTAACACCCTTCCCCTCGTCCTATAGCTCCAGGCCCTTGTAAAAAGCTCCTCCGCAGCTTTCCCGTAGCTCTCTCAGTACTCGAAGCTGCTCTAAGGTTCCCTTGGAGCCTCCAGGTGGGGCAGAATCCGCACCCAGCGTGCTCCAGGCAAGACTTGTGCCTTCAGGCGGTCAAACGGCCTGAGGAGGCGTTAAGTATCACAGAGTGATAAAATGCTTTGAGTTGGAAGGGACTGTTCACAGAGGCAGCGACAGGGCGAGGGTGCAGCTTGTCTATGGTTTAAAGCGAGCTGGAGTCCCATTGCTGTGACTCCGCAGGCACCATCTCCACCTGAGCCCTCGGCATCCCCGGTCTGCTCCTGGGGAGCGCACTACAGAACCCACCCATTAGTGATGGAGAGTTGACTGTAAATGCTTCACGCCAATCAGCAATTAACGAGGACAGTTTGGAAAAAAAAAAATTGGGGGTGAAAACTGAGCAGCAGCTGAGATACTCTTGCAATTTTACAGCAGTTCATATTAAATTCACCTGTATCGAAGCATGCAGGGGTTAGCAATATAGGCAGGTGTTAGTTATTATAGGAATTTGGAACTTGATAGGAATGGTTGGACTGGATGATCTGGTGGTTTTTTTCCAACCTGGTGATTCTAGTCTCTTCCAACCTGGTTATTCTATGATTCTGTGATTCTATGATTATTTATTCAGTAGCTTATGATGAAATAGTTGCATAAACAGTCAAATCCCCATATTCTAGTCTAGGATGTGAGTGGGAACAAAGGAGAATGCTCCTGTCAGGGCTTAGGACTTACACTGCTTTTAAAAAAAGTCAGGACCAAGCAACTCCTTTATTGGAATTTAATCAGGAAATAAATTATACTACTATTAGAAAAAAAAAATCTGCAATTT